>CAEFZY010051518.1:0-35817 GCA_903066815.1 Brachyrhaphis roseni
TCACAATTATCGATTTATTCCATTTTGATCATCATGCTCCAAACTTTGCGAGGACTGATCAACCCGCTCACCTGCTTCCTCACACACACAAAGCCAGCAGCCTGTAACCTTCCCATTCATACTTGATGACGTCACGCCCACGTCCATGTCCATACATCCACCACCCGTGCCAAAGCCCCGTGCTCCTGTCATATCAATAGTTACTTATTTCATTCATATGACTCTTACAGAGCCTCAGTGAAAACGTGTTTATTATTACTAAGTCTTTGGTGCAAAAAAACTGATTGAAAATCGATGTATTTACTGCATGTTTATGTCTGTTAAGGTTGAGATGGAACTGAAAGCCCTTTAAACCATTCAGATTACGAACACAACAGAGACACAATTAAAACTGTCAGATGACTAATAACCCGCGATAATAACTCAGAAATAGTCCAAATAGTTTGGATGTATTTTATTTCTTTCCTACTTACGGAACGTTTCTGTTTATATCATAGGTTTTTGGTGCCTTTCTATACTAAAGTACGGACAAGGAGATATTAACATTCATGGAAAAACCTCACATAACCTTATATTAAAGCAGAAAGTACCGCGGCCACCGTAAGAAAGGCTTACAGTGTTCAATTATGCCGCATGACTGATCAGTACATTTTTGCGAGGTAACGCAAAAGGTTTTGCGAGGGAACGCAAAAGAAAAAAAATTCCCCATGTCCCCTAGAGGGCTCCGTAAATAGCTGCTCAGTAAGTCTGTTATTTGATGCTTTGCAAATGAGTTTGCATTAAATACATCGGGATGCTAACATTATTAGCAACAATAGCTATCGTTATTTGCTAACGGAAGTAAATGCTACCGTTATTAGCATTTGGATGCACTTAGTGGTCCTCCTACTGCTACGGATAATAATTAGTGACTTTGTTGTTTAGTTTAACTTCATTAAAATGAAGTAGTTTTGTTTTGACAGAGATCAAATTGATTCTTTGTGGAAAAAAAATATAACAGTATGAATTTTCTTATCGCATGAAGTCAGAGAACCAAACAAACTAAAAGTAAATTTTTATCGGACTGGTTGACCTGTGCTGCTAAACAGTACAGAATTTTAACCTTCAATTTATGGATGGAATGTATTGATCCTCTTAGAGGGAAAATAGTCAATAATACAAAAAACAATCATCCACACTTAGCGTTTGTTACACTCCTGTGCTAACCGGAGCAGCCATAGCAACTGTAGCAAAGGGGCGGGGTTTAATCCGTGGTCACTTGTTACTTTCCTGCCATTTCCTGCACTGAAGCCTCTTTTTTTTTTTTGTTCATTTTCTTGTAGTTTTTTCCTCAGATTTCAAACTGGTGACTTTCAGCTTCGCTAGAAACTTAAAAAGAAAAACAATCAACTGGTTGCTATTTTCTAATGACTCTGATCTTACTTGTGTTATGTGTGTTTTATGTATTTAAAAGAAAAGGAACAAAAACAATTTTTTTGCTATTTGCCCATATTGGGTTTGCATACTTTGATGACTTCATCTCAACAGCAGACAGCGGGCGAGAACACGTTCAGAACAATAACAGTTACATTGTTGCTTTTCCACTCTGGTTGGATTTCTAAGATAAAACATGAACATACATGTTCACCCACACAGTCGCAATCATGGACCTGTACATGGTGTAAATAGGGTCACTCATCCTAAACATACCATAATATTTCTCTCATCTTAGCTTCTTCAGTCTTAGCCAGGCTAGTTAGCTACGTAGCACATGAGGCTACATTTGCTAACATTAGCTTCCTATTTGAATCCCTGTAAAACCTTAGAACAGATTTAAATCAATAAGAGCACACTGAGCAGTTTGGACAAATGTACTTTTAAAATTAGAGTTGTGTCTCTTTATTAGGCTAAAATGATTGAACAGGCCTGGTCAGACTGTTGGTTAATATATATATTTTTATTTCTTTCCAATCAAACTCTCATCAGAATGAATGTTACGTCAATGTTACGCTCTGTTTTCAGGATGGACTAATAATAAATCAAATAACTTTAGTGATTTCTAAAGACATGAGTTTGAATTACTAGCGTTAATTAATGTCGGTTGGTTTTCTGGCACAGATCTGCCTCTTTAAACAGAGTCCAGATATTTTCAGCTGGGTCGAGGTCAGGACCAGTCCACAAGTTTCATCTATTGCAGGGAGAAAAAAATTTAAAATAATAAAAGATTGCACTGCAAAAACACAAAATCTTACCAAGTATTTTTGGTCTAGTTTATGGTGAAAATATCTTAGCACATTTGAAATAATTTTATTGACATAAAACATATTGTTCTTAGTCAATAATCCTTAATGTTGATGGAAAAAGTACTAGTTATAATGGTACATTATTTCACTTACAACATTACATTTTTCCCAAGTTATAAGTGAAATAATGCACCAATGGAAGTAGAACTTTCTCATCAATATTAAGGATTATTGACTCAAAACAAGCTCTTATTTCTTTGCAAAAAATGTATCTGTCAGTGCACTTGAGACAAGACAAAACTACAACATGTCCACTGGACCTCAGCGGTCTTGAAAAGTTGACTTTAGTTTCAAGTAAGTAAAATGAAAAGTCAAAATGTTCTAGTTTCTTGTTTATTATCTAAAAGTTCAACATTTAAATATGAACTTTTATTTTCTAAAACAGGAAAGTTATTGTATTCATTTATTTAGATGATGACCTTGAAGGCTTTTCCACCTTTTTAATAATTTTGAGTTAGTAAAAATAATCAATACTCATTAAAAAAAAAAAAAAAAAAAAGCTTTTGGGGGTTTTTACAAGCTTTTAATTCTGGATGTTTAACTGCAAAAAGTTAATTATGCAGTGGCCTTTATCACACAGTTGAATTGTAAACCAAAATGACCACTTTGTAGTTGTACAATTTGTGACAATAAATCTGTAATAGAATAAAGTAGTATCATAACTTTAACACAATTATTCATAATGTTATCAAAAACCGAAGGCGGTGTGTAGGAAACTGATGGGAGCCCTGTGTTAATGAGAGAAAATCAACTATAAGGTCACATTTATTCAAGTCTTGTTTCTGTTTGTTAGTATCATTCCACCCTGGAAAAACAATATCTTAATATCCTGACACTGATGCCTGTGAGGGGATCGCGAACCGCAGGGAAGCTTTTACTTTTTGTACGTGAAAGAGTCACAAATGCAAAGAGTTGATTGGTCGACAGGGATCTTAAAGACTTCCTATTGGTAACCGTCTTGAGTGGCTAAATCTCCACAAAAACTTGTCTTTTAGTGTGTTACATTTCAAACCTCGTTTAAATCGACTCATTTTGTTCATGATAAATGAAAGATTGTGAAGATCTGTGGTTGTTTATAGCTGAGCTCACGTCTCAGTTTCGCCAGCTGGACTGAAATCTGCTCACACTCAGTCTGAACCACCTGCAGCTCAACAAGTCACGTCTTAATTCTCTGGTCTGTAGTTTTGACATTTGAATCTGAACACTGTTAAGATTTCTATTTAAAAGAAGAAAATTATGCAAAATGTAGAGAATCTAAAAGCAGAATCAGACTTTGAACTGACTCGTGGCGATTTGACTCCAGTCCTGCGTTTCTTTTTTTATATATTTAATGCCACTCTGTTTTCTTTTCTGCTATGAGTAAATATTGACACTTTTTTTTTGATGTATGTATTCTTACACTTAGAGAGTAAATATTAACAATTTCTAAAAAGAAAAAAAAAAGAGATGATTTCACTTTTGGGCTAAAATAAACAGATTTGTTCACATTTTCTTTGTCCTGTGGTTTGTCTCCACATTATTTTGGAGGAGCGGGATTAAAAAAACAAAAAAAAAGCACTAAGTATCAGTGTAAGCGTTGTCAATCACATTAATAACTGTTCATATCAAGACACACTGCTTGTTTGCTTCAGATTTTTATTCGGTGTGGTTTCCCTTCCTCTTTAACGTCTCACTGCGCGTCCGTCAGCAGGAAGCTGAGGTCGCTGCCGGGATCGAACTCCGCCGAGGGCTTCCCACTGAAACACACAAACGGGACAGTCAGAGGATGAGTCCGGGTTACAGAGTGTAAGACAGACAGTCGCATGAAAACAGAAACCAGCGTCTCACTGGACAACAAGATGAGGCCCAAAAGTAAAATAAGAGCTGATGCGGCATCACTCGGGGAAAAATAAGAAAACAAACGTGGTTGTCTTTAAGTCGCATCAACAAAACGTTTTAAGTGTTTGCAGAGTAGTGATGGTTAATTATTAATATTAGGACCAGGCATGACAGAACACCGTGTGTGAGAGAGAGCGGCCGCCGTTTGTCTTTAGTATTCCACATTAGCAGTTAGCATGGTTAGCGCTGCTAGCATTACAGCAGTCTCCACTTGTATTCCTAGAGAACAGACCCAAACTTTAACTGAGAAGTTGAAAGATCCAGAACACAAACCAACAAACGTTGCTGTAGTGTGTCTAGCCTTCCTGTTACCTGCTAACGTCCTGCTCTCTCTCACTCTCTCGCAGCCTGAGTGAACTGCAGATTGTGTCTCGACGTGCCATAGAAAACATCTTACTTTATAATCCGCTTTTTATTTTTTTGCTTGATATCTGAATACGTCATCTGACTTCCTTGTAAAACCTCTGACACTAAAAATGTCTACCTTTGAGTATTCTGCACTCAGTAAGAACTTGAAACACTGAAGAGTGTTCCCATTAGAACATCCTGATAGACCTTGCTAGGGTGTGTTCACTGACTAGAAAAGATTGTATTTTTGAGTTTCTGAGCTGTCGGTCAGGACTGATTCCAGTTACTGGTCCAGTTCTCAGTGCAAAATATGATTTGAACTAAATGGTTGTTAGTTCTGTAAGTTTGGTTTGGTTTTTCAGCCGCCATAGTGCGCGCACTAAACTTTTATAAATAAAATGTAAAGACTCTTAAAGTGACAGAGTACCTGGTGAAGAGCCGGGCCTTTGTCGTTCCCAACAGCGTGGCTTTGTCTCCTTCTACCAGCAGCAGGGAGCCTTCCCTCAGTCCCTAAAATATATATATAAAATAAATGAATAAATAAAAACAGAAATGAACCAGGACAGTCCAATAACAGCTGGTTCTGACTCACCAGAACACTGGGAGTGTTAGGTTCTTCGTGGTACTGGGTTATCCGCTGCTCCCTGGTCTCCTGCACAACAATGTGACACGAGATGATACTTTAACTGTCTTTGTACCTGGAGTCATTTCATAACGCATATTTGAGCATAAAAAACAAACCATGTAAAAAGAAGAAGACAAACGGACCGTCTGCACTCCAACAAACCACAGCAAACAAGATGGCAGACGAAACCAGCGTCCCGTCCATTCTGGCTAGATTTCTCATTTTACTTAAAAATGTAAGTGTGACTGTTGCAATGTGAACGATAAGCCACAGTAAATCATATCAACTGAGTCGGCTCATAATTTCTTTTAGTCCTAAGTAAGTAAAACGTCATAAAGAGCCTTTTAAAACTAAAATAAAAATCATGTTTTAGCAAACTGACAATAAAAACCACAACAGATTTAAAAAGCTACAGAACTTGCAGAGATTTGGATTTAGTTTTGGAGCCATATGACCATGTAATGTGTGTGTTTCGCCTCTAGGCGGAGCTGTTTGATTTTGTTTTGCGCATTACAAACGGAGCAAATGTTGCTTTTCCTCCAGGCTCTTTCAGAGTGAAACTGGATTAAAACCAGAACTGGTGAAAACAGCTGCAGCCATGTTGTATTTAGGTCTGGACTTTGACTGGGCCATCCTAACGCAGGGCGAACGAAGGTTTTGATCTGAACCGTCTCTTGACTTTAACGTCAGACTGAGAATGAAAAATGAATCTGAATTACAGATCTATAAACGAGGGATGAAATGTTCCTGAATAACAACTGGATGAATGGATTGATAAATATACATAAAAACCTGAATAAATACTGTATGAAATATGTAAGAATATAATCAAAGCAAGAGTTTTATGAAGCCCGTTTCCTTGACGACAAAAATCACCTTAGCTTTAAAAACCTTTGAAAACAAATTTGTCTGAAAAATTCTACATTTCTCCACACATATTTGCAGGGGAACAAAGCATGAAAGAAAGTTTGTTTCAAACTAAACTAAGACCAAACCACGACATCGGCACGCCGTTTCGCAAAGCGTCATTCGCTGCAGGGTGCATTTCTTTTCGTTCAGCGACTCCAGAGGAAGCAGTAGCAGAATCGGATGGAAGAAAGCGCCACGTTTCACAACGGCTGACACGGTTTTTGCTGACGCAAGTTAAAATTGACGCCGCTCTGCGCTTCCGCAGTTTCCTGTGCCGGAGAAATTCAAACCGCTGCAAGTTTTCAGCACACAGATGAGTTGTTTTTCTCTCTTTCAACACAACTGTGTTTGAACTGTGACACATTGGTGTGTTTCAGATAAGCACAGGCCGATATGAAGAACCGCTGACAGGTTGGATCCACCAGAACACGGTGGATTCGTTGGGTTTTCACTTCAAGCACGTGACGTTGAAACCGTCTCACTCTGCCTGGACTTCATGCAAACAATTAGATACGTAATAAACTACAAATAGCTTAAAAAAAAACAAAAAAGGTCAAATCCAGTTTGTTTAGTGCTGAGCTTTTCTTTGACTGCGATAAGAAGCACAAAGCTGATAACACTTATCAGCTAAGCACAGTATTTGATCGGGTGCTGGGGAAGTCCACCGTGTTCCTGTGTTAAAAAATGTTAAAAGGATTAACAGGAAATTTTGAAAATAAAACATCAACAACAAAGAAAATATAGTGGTGCACTAAACAAAACTAGTATTTCTGTAGGTTTTGTATGTAGAATAAAATGCCTTTATCGTTTTTAAATAGATAATTGTCTGCTAAAGATTACCGATGTTTTATTATATATAAACCCGGCTCCGTCTGTCCTCTGCTGTCACTGTTACTGGTATATTAACATAAATAAGCAACGTTTAGCCTGGTGGGGTGGGTCAAATAAAGCCTGGTGGCCCGCCAGGCTTATAATATACAGGGGAAACCCTGAATACCACTTGAGGGTTTTTTTTCTCCCCCAGATTATTTTATATGCTGCAGCTCTTCTGGCATATCTCAACTTAAAATATGCAGTCGATACAGATGTATGTTCATAATCACTCTACCATTCAGAGGTTTACATATTTTGTCATACTCCTTAATTGAAATGCGTTACCCCTTATTTTAGTCAATAAATCTGAATTTACCATTAACCACTTAGGTCAGTTATAAAGCCAGGACTTTGGGCGTCCATCTGACCTCAGTGTGAGCGTAGTTTGGTTGATGCAGATGGACTGTTTTTCATTTTGTAGAGCCAGATTTTTTTTTATAGACAAATAGCATCTTAAAAAAAAAATAGATTCCCATTTATTGACGACGTTTCTCCATTTGTATTGGCTGATTAGAACAATAAACGTGGACCGACTTTTCCTCAAAGCATTCAGCCCAAATAAGACAAGAACCAACCTCAGACAGTCACAAACTTTGGGTCTGTCTTGTAACGCAGTTGAACTAAACCTTTGTTCTTCATTTTGTACCTACCTACAGTGATTTAAAATTTTACTTTGGTTTATTATTGAGCAAATAAAACAAAGTAAAAAGTACTCGCACCAACGTTCTTTGAATCTACCAATTTTGTCTCTTAGGGCAGAAAGTTTGGAGGCCACTACTGTAAGGTCTCTGTAGTTTCTTCTGGTCTCACCCCCATGTGGCGGCTGTTGGGGTCGGGGTCCAGGTAGTGTGGGTTGATGTTGAAGGGGACCAGGCCGATGGCGTTGAAGGTCGGAGGGAAAACGATGGGCATGTCGTTGGTGGTGCTGATGCTGATGGTCGCCACGTTGGTTCCGGCGCTGGAGCCCATATACGGGACGCCGTCCTAGAAGGGGAGGAAGCACAGAGAACGGGAAGACGTTGCGTTCGTCTTCTTCTACAGGTAATTGTCTGCGTGTTGCATTAAGACTGTTGGGCTCTGTGGGGTCCGGCTGTGTGTGCGCTCCACCTCCAGGACTCTCTTCCTGATCTCCGTCACCACGTTGTTGTCGTAAAGGCTCCTCAGCAGCCGGAAAGTGTTGCCTCCTCCTGCAAGCGGATGCGTCCGTTAGCGTCGCCATGGATACGAGGTCAGCGTTCTTCTCTCATTAGTTCTTGCACTTAAAAAAGTAGTTGGTTGGTTTTTGCACATTCACTTCCTCTGTAGGAGCTGACTACAGCCTCCTGCAATGTCAAAGGGGCAGTATTCTGTGTTTTCCTGACACATAGTGCAATCAAGTAAATATGTTAACTTCAGTTGTTATAAAAATAATGTATATCAAATATGACTTGAAGTTGGTCATTTAAATTTGGGCCTTTCTCTTTAAGAAGCTTCTGCTCTTTCAGAAACTCCGCCTTCAGGAAGTCACCATAACATGGCTCCTCTATTAACCCTTTCACAACATTTTTATCAGCGTTGCAATGAGCAGCAGCTCCTATTATGAGCTCAGCTGATGCTCAGTTGACTTACAGAAGTAGAGCAGTTCTCCGACAACAACACTGTTATTAAGGCAGACTAACGGACCTCAATGCGTTACCCTAGACATTTTTTGAGTCATTTTTGTCTTATAAACCAACACTGAGGCAAAGACAGCAGGCAAGAAAATTCTGTACCTAGTCTTACGTCAGGTCTGTAAGGTTATTAGAGGAAAATAATGGAGAAATCAAAGATAAAGCCCAAGAGGAGAAATGAGGGACACAAAGTCTGGTTGGATGAGAGTGTGAACGCTGCGGGACAAAAGGGGTGAGTAATGACTTAAATAATACCGGCTTGTGAAAATCTTCCTTCAGGAAAACGCTTAGAAATAAACAGTAGCATGAAACAGTGTTTAAATGCCAATATAGCAGTTAGCGCAGTCTGTTTTCAAAAGTCTGTCACTTTTACAATCACTGCACGTCAGGAGAAGAGAAGGAAGCAGAACTCAGCTGAGTAAAAGACATGATAGAATAAAAGAAGGTTGAAAAAAAAGAAAAGAAGCGGGCTGTGCTGTGGGGAGGAGAGCGTCACCTCAGTTCTCACCAATAAAAATGCCTTCAGCCTTTCGGACGGCTTCGACGGGGTCTGCAGCCTCGTGGATGCCGTCGACCTCATAACCTGCCGGAGTCACAGACAGACAAGTCAGAACGAGCATTTTCAGAACGCCACGCCATAAAATCTTTGGGAACCTCTGGTTTAGAGGTACTGGTGGCGAACAGCCTTACCTAAGGATCTGAACTTGTTCCTGGCAGTCGTTGTGTAGGCATCTCTGTCATGGAGGGCATAGGGAACAAACAGCACTCTCTTCACATTCCTGAAGGATGAATCAACACATATAGAAATATAAAGCTGTCAGAATGGAGTCGTCCTTGCATTGATGACACCCTGGGCAAACCCCTCTTTTTGACCCGTCACCTGCAACTAAACAAACACTCTGCGAAAGCATAAAAAGGGTTAGCATGTGGTTTGTTAGCAGCATTGACAACTTAAAGACGTTGATGTGATGATATTTGAGGAAGACAAGTTGTGAATCAGACGCCAACTTCAGCACCACCAGCCACCCTTTGGTGTTCAGCGGTGTTGAACGGAGGAACCCATTCTCCCACCATGCAATCGGCGAAGCGTTCTCGTTCTACACGGTAGTCGGGTTCTCCAGCGCCAAGGAAAATAAACGGCGCTCCAGGATTGGCCGCTTTGCAAACGAGAGCCAAGAGAGCGTCAGGAAGAGCAGCATTTTTACTGTGGTGTGTCATCTTCCAAAGTATCCTGTTGACTAGATTAGATATGCGCTACGAAACCTCCCTCCACTCGCAAATACGCAAAATTTCTACTACTTTAGTTTTCCAAAGAGCGAATTGGTGCTCCATGTTTTGTTTTTTTTTTACCACCAAAACACATTCCTCCCTTTTTCAATTGACATGAAGTTATTACCAGCACTGAACTCGAGACAACTCAAATGCAGTATTAGCCACATAAACAACTCAGTGTTTCTCGATCGGCGCCCCTCTGTCCCATGCCGCCCAGAGCACAGAGCCAAATGACCCACAACCAAAACCGCCTCTGTATCTGGAGGCTCGTTAGCTTGAGGACTTTTCTAAAACTTTCCTATGAACTTGCTTCCCTTTGACATTCTGCCAGCTGACACATGATGTCTCTTTATAGGCTCAACTCGAGTCTCCTCGGTTTGTTTCTGTTCAAACATACTTTCCAAAGAAGCTGCAGATGTTCTGCTGACAGTGGTCCAGGTAGCCGCTGCCATGCAGAGTGGAGTTGGACACCAGGAGGAGTTTCCTCTTCATGTCTCACCTAAACACCGAGCACAGCCGGACTGCAGGTCCAGTCCGACGTCTCGGGTCAGAGTCCGGAAGGTTCTGCAGACTGCGGCTTTCTAGAGAGTCAGAAACGCCCTGGCAATAAAACAAACTCTGCTGTCGAGTTTGACTTTACGTCTCAACGACGCTCCCCTGCTGCTTTAAGTGACTCTGAATGTTTCCCCACTGACACACACTTCCGGTTTAGTTTTCTGTTTTGATCTCAGGTTTCATTTATGGTTATTTAATACAGGTTTTAAAATAACTACTTGGTTTCGGTTGGTTTATTTATTTCCCACACGTGAGAATCGCTGGCGTGTTTGTGTCAAAATAAAAGTTTCGTCGTCCGGTCAATTCCTTTCACAAAAAAAGCCAGCATTTTTTTTCTTCTTTTTTTTTTTTTGACATTCTCTATCTATATGAAAACCTTATTTTTCATGTTGATGTTGTTAACATTAATTATAATAATAAAATGAAAAAACAAAAACAATGATGGCATTAAGCAGTTTTTTCTTTATATTGAAGTCCTATCAAAATAAAAGCCCGCCTGTACCGAAGAAATAATAATAATAATTTTAATAAAACAGTCTCCTTATGTGTAATATTGAAACTTATTGAAAGTGAAGCTGTGAAAACTTTCTGGATGTCCTATAAAACACTCATCACTGTAGGTCAGTTTATCTTTGCTTATTTCAATAGTTTAACTCGCACTACAGTTGCCAACTCGACCCACCTTTGCTTGTAGCTCTTGTCGACGCTTCACTCTCTCTGTCAGCTGTTGTTCTCGCATAAAATCAGTATTTTAATATCCAATCTAATGTGGAGTTTCTTTCAACACTTTCACCCCCACAAAGTGTAACATAAAAAAAGAATCAAAACAGGACAAAGAAAATTAAATGTGTGCATCTGAAATTTACACTACGCTAATTTTATGAGGGGCCGAAAATTTATTTTTTCACACAAAAAAAAACATCAGGAAAAAAAGCTTTTTTTAAAAAAAACTGCACATACAGAGGAAATCCTCTAGAGGGCGCCGTATCTCCGCCTGAAGAGTAAAAATACAACCGGAACCATTAAAGAAAAACCGGATGGAAAACACGGACACAGGTAGTAAGGGACCGAGAAGCTAAACAGTCTGCTGCAGGAGGAAAACCGACAATATCACCGCGAAATTAAGAAAATAAACCATTTCTACGAGAGGAAAACCGACCCCGGTGCTTTCAGCTTCACTGAAATGTCTTCCAGGCTAGAGGAGGACCTCTGCTGTCCGGTCTGCCGGGACGTCTTCAGGGATCCGGTTCTTCTCTCGTGCAGCCACAGCTTCTGCAAGGAGTGTCTGCAGAGCTTCTGGAGGGTCACATCCAGGTGTTCGTGTCCAGTTTGCTGAAAAGTGTCCGCGGAAGACCCTCCGTGCTCCAACCTGGCACTGAAGAGATTCTGCGAGGCCTTCATGGAGCAGAGAGAGCGGAGCCTTTCGGAGGGCCTCTGCGGCCTGCACGCCGAGAAACTCAAACTCTTCTGCCTGGACCACCAGCAGCCGGTGTGTCTGATCTGCAGAGATTCGGAGAGGCACAGCGAGCACAGGTTCAGGTGTATCGGGGAAGCCGCTCGGCAGCACCGGAAGGACCTCCGGGAAACTCTGGAGTCCCTGAAGAAGAAGCTTGGGCTCCGGAACGAGGTTCAGGGGGAGTTGAGTCAGACGGCGGAGCTCCTGGAGGTCCAGGCCCGCCGCACCGAGAGGCAGATTCAAGAGCAGTTCAAGAAGCTCCACCGGTTCTTGGCAGAGGAAGAGGAGGCCAGGCTGGCTGCGCTGAGGGAGGAAGAGGAGCAGAAGAGAGGGGCGGTGAGGGAGAAAATGGAGGCTCTGGGCAGGGAGATGGAGGCACTTTCGGACACAGTCAGAGCCACGGAGGAGGAGCTGAGAGCCGAGGATGTCTAGTTCCTGCGTAACTACAAGGCTGCGGTGGAGAGAGCGCAGTGCTGTCCCCTGCTGGAGGATCCACAGCTGCACCATGGAGCTCTGATTGACCAGGCCAAACATCTGGGCAACCTGGCCTTTAGCATCTGGAGCAGCATGGAGACCCTGGTGTCCTACACTCCCGTGGTTCTTAACCCGAACACGGCTTATCCAAAACTCCACCTGTCCGAGGACCATAGGAGAGATGCAGCGGCTTCCCAAGAATCCAGAGCGGGCTGACCTCTGGTTCTCTGTCCAGAGTTCTGACGGCTTCGACTCGGGGAAGCACAGCTGGGACGTCGGCGTCGGAGGCAGCATAGTGTGGCTGCTTGGTGTGATGGAGAAGGAAGGTGGAGCGTGCAGGTTCTTGGCGCTGCAGCTGTGTAACGGTAAATACTCAACGACGGGTCCGGCGGCCCTGTCCAATGATCTCTCGGTGCGGCGGAAGATCCAGAGGATCAGAGTGGATCTGGACCGGGACGGGGGGAAGCTCTCCTTCTCCGATCTGGACACCAAGGCGCACATACACACCTTCACGCACACCTTCGCCAACAAGGTCTTCCCAAACTTCTTCACCGATTACGTTGTGAGAAGCTTGCCAATGAAGGTCTCAGTGAGCAAACAGCAGCTCTGAGGTTGTCGATGTGAAAACAACAAAGTCCAAATCATCGAGTCTTTTTGGTCAGATTAAGATTTTCCAAATCTGGCCTCAGATTCTCAGCTGGAATTAGATCTGAGGACTTGGGGGAATTTGAAGATGGTGGGGGTCTATGTTCAGGTTTTATGACTGACGATGACGTTCGCCTCTGTTTGCTGCCTTCTGATTGGTTTAAATGGCAGCATCCATCCGTCCATCCATCCATCCATTTTCTGTGCACCCTTGTCCCTAATGGGGTCAGGAGTTGCTGGTGCCTCTCCAGCTACGTTCCGGGCGAGATGCAGGGTCACCCTGGACAGGTCACCAGTCTGTCGCAGGGCAACACAGAGACAAACAGGACAAACAACCATGCACACACACACTCACACCTAGGGACAATTTAGAAAGACCAATTAGTCATGTTTTTGGACTGTGGGAGGAAGCCGGAGTACCCGGAGAGAACCCACCATGCACAGGGAGAACATGCAACTCCGTGCAGAAAGACCCCGGCCGGGAATCGAACCCAGAACCTTCTTTCTGCAAGGCAACAGTAAATGGAAGCATCTACTTTGATTTTCTAGAATCTGTTTGTAGATCATTTCAGTAAAGTCCAGAAGTTGTATTTGGGTTACACTAGATGACCTAGTGATGAGGGCTCAGCTGCAAAAACACAAAATCCTACCAAGTCATTTTGGTCTTGATTCTAGTGCAAATATTGTAGTCCACTTAAGATAAGACAAAACTGACTTACAAGTAACTTTTTAACAAAATTCAGAGGCTTGTTTTGACTAAATAATATTGATGAAAAGGTGCTGCTTCCATTGGCAGATGATTTCACTTATAACAAGACCTTTTTCCTATGTTATGTTAATTTATCTGCCAATGGAACAAATACTTTTTCATCAATATTAATACATTATTTTCTTAAAACAAGCCTCTGTTTCTTTCTTGAAAGTTACTTTTAAATTAATTTGTCTCATTTCAAGCGTACGAAGAAATTAGACCAAAATTGCTTTGTAAGGTTTTGTGTTTTTGCAGTGAAACAACCAAATATTTCTGTATCGTCTCGTATTAATTTGCTCGATTACCTTGAAAACATCCGAGGGAATCGGTTCATTTTCCCAGCTGTGGAAACATAAACACTAAATGAACAAGAGTCTAGATAGAAATATGTGTTCTAGACTTTTGGGGTTAATGATCCTTCCTATGTTTTATAGGAGAAAGCTTTTTAAATCCTCCAGTTTAGTTTGAGAGACGCTTTTTCTTTTGTTCTATTTTTAGCAGTTGTATTAGGAAACTGTAAAACAAAATGTGATATTGTTGCAATTAAAGCAAAGACAATTTTTTAAAAAGAAAATGTTTTTAAATAAAAATGTTATTTCTTTCTTGGTATGCTACCAGAGTATTTTGTGTTTGCTACAAAACAGTGACAAAAGAATTATAGCTAAACGTCTTTAGATATCTTTACAATGATTCCTGCTAACGTGGTTTTGTACAAGGTTACAAAACTCAGCTCACAATGACACATCCTGATTTACAAGTATAAAATATTTCTGACTGTAATTTGAGCCTGTAAAACACATATTTGGTGGAATCTGGGATGGGGGGGATTATTACACAGTCACTGATAATTGGTTATTATTTGCTAAGATGTATTTGTGAAGAAACCGAGCTCAAACGCAAAGATTAAAATAACAGCGTCGGATTGTAGCTATTGGCAACGCAGCCATCAAACTACAGGGGCCAGTCTGTCAGGAGCCCCCAGTCAGTCTCGCCCCGCCCACCGGGGAAGTCCCCAGCCATCCCGTGTCCGCCCCTGCATCTGCATGATAAGCATCTGAACAGCTTCGTCTCTCTCTGCTCACACAGAGGCAGAGCTGACTCATTTAGAGACAACAACACACTCTCTGGGTTTCATCTCCTAGAAGATGGCTGCATGCTGGACGCTCTGGACCAGGGTCCTGGTCCTCCTGACAGCTGGTGGGTGAGTGTCCCTCAATGCGAGCTGAGACACCAGATTTGTTCCAAATGTAGGTTTGATTTGCAGAATCCTTAATACAAATCATACAAGCCAGCCTTTGCCTTCGTATTTACAGCAAAGTTTAAATTGGCGTGTTGGAGGGAGCCAGGTTCTCATCATTCATAACTTGTAGATTGACTTTTCTAATATGATCAATTAGAGGACCTAATCAAAACACCTTCCTTTTGAAGAACTGCTGCTCACTTTACACATTCACACACTCTGTTTCTTTTTTTATATATTATTTTAATCTCTGATTGCAACACTCAAAGCTAAACTGAGGTACAAGCTCATGCGCAAAACATCCACTTTTCTGATTTCTATTCAGGTAAAGGGAAACAGGTATTTCCACTCCTTATTTCTTCCACACACTTAAATGTTTCAGTTTGTCAAATAACCTTTGGTATCAAACAAAAAAAAAACCCTGACTAAATGCAAAAGGTTAGCTTTCAAAAGAGAATCTGATTGAATGAGTAATAAAGCAAAACATACACCTCTTAAGTGCGACTAAATTTTTTTTATAAAGTAATAAATACAGGCCAGGTCTGTAAGGAAGCTAATACTTTTGCAACACTGTGTTAACATTAAACAAATAAGGCCTTAATTCTTTTACTAGTGTTTTTTAACCCTACATAACCTAGTTTTCAACTCATTTTGATAAAAAAAAGAAAAAGTTAATTATTGCCAATAATTACCTGTAATTTTATGGCCCCAGCATCAATGCACAGGGCCATAAAATATGGATTTATATGCTAATCTGAGTGTATAAAAGCACCTGGTGGGTGTCACCAATGAGACAACTACAAAGTGTGTTGAAATAGTATTGTTATCCCTTAAAATGTTTCCCATTGAGTCATTTCACAGCAACAGAGTTGACTATAGTTTATAGGGATTTAATGTGATCAACCAGCACATAGTGACACTTGGTGGTGGCAGCATCATGCTGTGGGACAACGAAGCTGAGCGGAGCTGAAAGGAAGTCCTGGAAGAAAAGCCTGCAACAGGCTGGGGGGAAACTGGGACTGAAGCGCAGCGTTCACTTTTCAGAAGGACGACCGTAAACACGTTGCCAGAGCCACAACAGGTTTTTAAATTAAAGCATATACAGGTGTAAAAGTGGCCTAGTAAAAGTCCAGATATAAATCCCATTCAGAATGTGTCTGGACTTGAAGAAAATCAACATATTTACTTACTGTAGTTCTGCTATTCTGCAAGGAGGAATGGGAAAAAATAAACTAAAATAAATAATAAAAATCAATCAGCAAAGCTGGTAGAGACATACCAAAAAGTACATGCAGTTTAACTGTAGCAAAAAAAAAAAAGTGGATAGCTATTCAAAAGCAATTTCTGTTAAAGTGCCAGATTTTGGATTTTGTGATGTAGAAAATAAGACACTTCAAAACTATTTTTAAACAAAATGTAAAATTAATGACAGAACAAACTTATATGTTGTAGGAAAAAATAAAGAAGCTACAACACATCTCTAAAACAGCTCTAGTAACTCGTCATAGCTGGAAACGATCTTTGTAGGCTTGTAACCCTCCCTTGTTCTGCAAAGGCTTTTTTAAACGGAGTGGTGCATCCTGTTCATACACGGTCTTCGGAGCGCCGGGTCCTCCTCCTCTCAGCTGACTCCGAAGTAACAAACCAGAGCCAGCAGCTGCTGTCACTAAAGCCTTCAACCGGCCGGCTTTACAGTCTGCTCAACAAAGTAGAACCGAATCATCGACCGTTTCTACAGGATGGTATCGTGTTCAGATTCACCTCGCGAGCGATGAATAAAACGCGCGCCGAGGGGACCGGACGGAGACCGTCGGCGGTTGTGTTTCCCCCGTGCTGCTCGGTACCGCTTCTCGGGCTCGTCAGAGGATGGAGCGCTGGTTAAGACGGGGTGGCAAGCCGTCCGTGTCCCGGTTTCTCTTCGGTCCTGTCCTCGTCCTCTGGCTCCTAGCGGTACAAGCGAGCTGTCACAGAACCTGCACACACACAGTCCCCACCGGCCGCGAGGTGAGCCTCGGCTGGATCCGCAACGGTCACTGAACAGTTGGTAGCGCTGAGGCTGTTAGCCAGCTAGCTTCTTGAGCTAATTAACGTTGATTTTATTAACTATAAATTCTATTAGAGAATGTTTAAACCCAAACTGTGTTGCCAAATATGTTGTCTGAGAACACCACACTCACACCGTTGTAAAGTTTAGTTTCTGTTTTGAATTTAGCAGTTAGTTGAAAAGCTAAGAAGCTAATCAGAAGCTAGTCTGTTCATCCGGCTTAATTTACAGCATAATTTGTGTATTTACCCAATTATAGCGATTATTCAGAAATTTACAATCATTTTATTAGATCTAACTGTTCAATTTAAGCCTCACTTCTCCTAGCAACAGCAAAAATAGTACGTCCGGGTGGGCATTTTCAGAATAAAAGCTCAATAGAAATGTAACTGTAAACCAGACATCTGTTACTTTACAACCCAAAGAGCCGTTTTTATCCTGAGTCTAGCAAATTAAAACTCGTATAGAACAAAAAATGTTGCATGACCTTTTGAAACAAAAAAACAATTTTAGTTTCTGACAAGAATTTGTCGTTTTAACATTTCAAATAAAGAAATTATGAGCAACTTTATAAAAAGAACATGCAAATCCATGTAAGACTGGAATCCAGTTAAAACCTGCAATTGGTATTATTTATTAGAAATATGTATTTATTGTACAGTTTGACATTTTGATATTGTCAGAATTGTTCACTTATTTTTTTCTACTGTTGATTTCTTATCAATAAATTATAAAACATAATTAAATGACTAATTTTATGTTTGTGGAGCTTTTGACCGCAGTCAAAAGCTCCACAAACATAAAAGATTTAAAACTATTTATACTTTTTATTGTCACCTTTACAATCATTTCAATGACTTCCAAATATCTTCCTAAAAGTTTAACGCCAAACTTCCCACCCTAAATATACATACATGCAAAAGTATTAGTTTATAATTTCAGCCAAAGTTATTTAGAGCCTTTGTTTGGTCAGACCTCTGATCAATGCTAAGATTTTCTAAATATTACTTACAAATAGTGATTATGAAAATAAGAGCACCATGTTGGGTAGCTTAACATCGAGTAGAAAACTTAAATGTAAAACAAATGTGAAAAAAAGAGCTGTGAGGTAGCTAACTCACTGATTTCCAAGCCCCTTCAAAGACACAATGACAAAAAAAAACAATTCCATCACCTTAAAGCTCCTGTTTACTTCTTTTAGGTTGTCCATCAAGTGTACTTGAAGCCTGAGCGCTTAGCGAAGAGAAGTTCTCCTGACGACCTGCAGCTAAAGATAAAGATCGTGTACGACAGCAGCGTTGACCAGTAAGTTCAGCGTTGGCTTCACCTGGTTCAGTGACATGAACTGCAGCGATGCACAGTGCTCTGCAAAACTGTTCACGCTGCTTTAAAGCTGCAATTTGTAACATTTATTTAAGACAAATAATCTGTGAAAAGATGGATCTCCCTGAGCTACTCTTTCCATCTGAAGAAATTCTCCATTCCCGACCAAAAACAACCAGTCAGAGCTAGGAGTCTTAGCGCTGTTGGCAGAGAAACAACTTGCCGTTACAGAAAAATTGTTTCTTACCATTTGTCATCTGCGGCGATGCTGACTAGGCTGAGGATTCACTATATGCTAGCTGCATATGCAGCTATATGCTAGCTAGCTGCATCGTAACAAAGAGTCAAATTTTATTTGTACAGCACATTTCAGCAACAAGGCATTTCAAAGTGCTTTATGTCATAAACCCAAAGTCATGCAACATTGAATCAATACGCAAAACATGATATTAAGTTGTTAAATTTGTAATTGATTACGTTTCAAATCCATCTCTAACCAGTTGGGTTTTTAGGTGAGATTTAAAGAAAGGCAGTGTTTCAGCTGTTTTACAGTTTTCTGGAAGTTTGTTCCAGATTTGTGGTGCATAGAAGCTGAATGCTGCTTCTCCTCGTTTGGTTCTGGTTCTGGGGATGCAGAGCGGAACCTAAGAGGTCTGGAAGGTTGATACAACAGCAGACCTTTAATGTTTTGTGGTGCTGAGTCGTTCAGTGATTTATAAGCTAACAACAGTATTTTAAAGTCTATTCCTTGAGCTACAGGGAGCCAGTGGAGGGACTTTAAAACTGGTGTTATGTTCTCCATCTTTCTGGTTTAAATGTTTTATTGCCTATATGAAAAATATAATTCTATTCAGAAAGTTGTATTTTTTTCTTACTTGTAAAAGTCTGGGAGTTCTTTTGGTTTAACACCTTAAAAGAAAAGAAGCCGTTCTTTCATTTCACTAAAAAATAACTTTTAGGTTTTTTGGGGGGGTTTTTTTGTTTTGTGTTTTTTTACATGGCGGTTCTTAAAATTTGCTAAATTCAGTAGGATCTTGTAGATCTTTGGAGCTCTTCTAGGATTATTTTAGTTGCAGAGAGCATAAAAACGTCTCTTCGAATTGTAAAATTGACTGACCCTGATTTATCGACATCAGGGGAAAAAGAAACGTGTGACTGTAATGTGATAAATGTGTGATGGTTTCATAGACATTAACAGTTTTGCTAAGGCACCATATATCATTTTTCTGTCGGTGGTTAACGTGCTCACTCTTTGTCTTCACAGACTTCCTGCTGACAAACGGAGACTGGTGAAGGTGAGAGGACACCTCACCCCATCCTGTTTAAAAAACAAAAAATGGCTGCAACGATAAAAATGGCTCTTGGTAGATGAGGATATAAACCATCAGTGTGATCTTTCTAACAAACAGCAGCATTGTTGCCTCTTGTGATGCGGTGATAATGTGACCAGGACTCAGCCTGAGGCCTCCATGAATTTTAGACAATTATAACCATTCATTATGGTGCTGTGAGAATATAATACTACTGCCTTAGACTTAATTATATCACCAAAATAATGCTTGTTAAAGGGGACCTATTATGCAAAAATTGTATTTTGCACATATTTGTACTTCTATTTGGGTTTCCACTGCTTCTAAAAATAGCTCATGTGCTGTTAGATGGCTTTTGGGAATAAGTTAATGTTTTTTTTTTGTGTGTGTCTGTAAAATTATCCTTTTCAAAATCTTTCCTATTGTCAAGTCACAAATCAGCAGGGCCTGCCCCTAACGTAGCAACCTCAGTGACCCAGCCGGTTGCCTTGCAACCCAAGCTGAGCTCCAGCACATTTGGTCAGCTGTTTGTTCTGTACAACGGCTGCTGGAAAAGACTAGTCTTTGGCTGTCGACTTACCATCCAGAAACCACTTGCTGCATTCTTGTTGGTTGTGAAGGAGGCTCTACTTCTGCCCTTCAAAGATGTACGGTTGTATAATTGCGCGTCTGTTTGCAGCCATTTTCAAATATGAGTGTAAACGTTAACTTGTGGGGGGTTTGTGGTCAGCAGCGGCTTATTTGTATTTAAAGTGACAGAGACCTAAAACAGGTCACACTGATGAGAGCGCAAAATAGGCAGAACTGAGAAAACTGAAACATTATTACCTAAGAATGATTTTAAAAATTGTCATGAATATGTTTTGTATAGCCCACAGACCTATCTTAACATGTTCAAGGAAACATAATGGATCACCTTTGAAACATTTTGAAGTGAAGTGCTGCACAAGCTAATAGTTGTACATGTTCACTGTGGGTTGTGTATAAATATGTACATGGCTTTAACTCAGTACATCATTAAGATAAATGATGTGGTGACTTTCAAGTAAGGGTGCAAGGATAAAGCGGCGCCGCTTTTCTTAATTTTGGGTGTTTGGCGATTGTCCGACACTTCCATGTGAAACCGATCTCCTCTACCTCTTTAAAGGTCTGAAAATCAACCACTGAATTTTAGACCTTTACTGAATTCTTCCTCCATATTTGTCGACTTTTGAAACAAAAACATATCGGCATGGACCAGAATCGGAATCGGCAGGTTGGACTTTTTAAAGATTTGCGATTGGCTGCGGTTTCCAGCTCTCTCTGTACGTCTCTCTTCAGGACAAGCTGTTTCCTCAGGCCATCGACTACCTTCAGAGGGCGTTCAGCTTGAGGCGCAGGGTGGGACCCGTGCTGCTCAGCAGGTACCTCACCATTCCCATCACTGGGTTTAGAATCTGGGCAACAGTTGGCGGATTTAGTAACTATGTTCGCTTGTTTTTTTGTTTTCTTTTTTTTAATTGGTGGAAACAAATGTCTTCCTTTACGATTTTAGTTGTCAAATCTGGAAAGACATCAGAAACCAGATAAACCTGTGCAATGTTTAATATCTTTGTCTCGTTTCAGACAATGTGCAACCAACCAGTACATGAGGAAGAGAGGTGACCCTCATCGATACTGCCAGGACGCCTGCGCAGACGTCACCCGGTGCGGTCCCGTCGCCGTACCACAGCACCACCTGCAGGTCGGAAACAGCTGCGCAATGTATAGGTCTTTCTTTAAGATAAATTTAATGCTAATTTAAAGGTAAGGAGTGCTGAAAAGTGGCAGAGAATAGAGTTTTAAAGCTCCCATTTGGTGTTGATGCTTCTTATTGGAATGAAATGAATACTGAGTCTGCTCTGCATAAATGCACAGGTTTAGTGGGTCCAGTTAAAAGAGAAGCTATCATTAAGGAAATACCAGGGGCTAATCAGTCATAGTCTGAAAATATCTACAAGCCTGCAAAAAATCCTGATTCTATTCATTTGCTGCGTCTGATTTAGTCATAACTCGTCATTTCTAGTCTCTTCATTCTTCCTTGCCTCAGCCACTCCTATATGATGGAGTACTAGAGCCAGACTGAGAAAAAAAATGTATGTTACGCCAATAAAGTCAGAATAATAGGAGAAAAAAAGTCATAATATTGGGAGAAACAGTTGTACAACAGTATGACGTAGTAATGTGAGAAGGAAGTTGTAATAACATGAGAATGAGACAAAGCAATACAACTTTGTTATTGGTGCAAAATAACTATAGAAGTTTTTTTTTCTTTCTAAAACAACACTTAAAGTAATTTTATGACTTTCTTCTGTCTTTATTTTTCTCATAATAAAAAAAATCTCAGTCTGGCACCAACACACTGTTGTAGATGTTGCACTTAAGACTAAAAAATAATTGTGAATTTAGTTTTTACCCTGCTTTAGTAACTGTACTATTAAATCTTGATCTGTTGAGATTATCTTTATGGACACCAGGAACTGGGTGTCGGCCACCAAACTTTATCTGGTTGATGAACGGCCCTGGAAAGTGGAGGCTGAAGGCATCAAAGAGGGTTTTCGACATTTCTGTTTGTTTTTCAGCAATGTAAGGTTTGCAGTGAGTCTGGGAAGTCCTGTGGCCCAGTTGGGCCCCCAGACGGCCCCGGGGTGGAGGGCTCAGACTTTGTGCTGTACGTCAGCGGCATCACCACTGAGCGGTGCGGACAGGAGAACATAGTGGCCTACGCTGCCTACTGCCAGCTGGAAGCAGAGCTGGACCGGTCAGCTTAATTATCTTTTAACCTTAATAAAGTCCAGGAATAAAGACAAATCTGTACCTTTTAACTCTCTCTATGTGTGTGTGGGTGTGTGTTTTTTCAGGCCCATTGCAGGTTATGCCAACCTGTGTCCAGCCATGATCTCCTCTCAGCCTCAGGAGTTTGAAGGAATGCTCTCCACTGTCAAACACGAGATCATCCATGCTCTGGTAAGAACAGTTTAACTGATCTCTGACACACACATCACCAGACCTGCCACAATATCACATTCTGCTGGACGATAAATTGTCCCAGAAGTTATCGCTATAAATGATAACATTGTTGTTTTGAGATCATTAACGGTAATGGCATCATAATGCCAAAACACATTCTCAAAGATCAATAAACATTAAATTCTAATGAACATTTTAACACTGGAACTGGAAGACATTTGAAATATCCAAATAAACAAAACAACAGAAACAACAAATAAAATGAATTATGAAGTCTCTGTGAACAAAGATGTCCTTCTAAAAAGGTTTAGTCGAGATCCAAAGCAGCCGACTGAAGACTTTAGTCATCCAGTTCATAGTATAAAGAGAGAGAGAAAAACGACAAATCGGGAAAATGGAAATTTTTTTAGCTTCTTCTAATTTATCATGTCATTAATTGATCTATTGCTTGTTGCCAGAGGCCTAAATGTTAAGCTTAATTAGTTTGTTTTTTTCTTGATCTGGAATACACTTCGTTTTTTTTCTGAGTAATAGTCATACAAAACACTTCAAGTCATTCTTGTTACATTAGCTTTGCTGTTGCTAAGGTAAAAGATTTCCATCCATGAAAATCAACGATATCCCCTACTTCAGCTTCTCTCTGCCCTACTTCCTACTTCAGAGACTGAGATTTTTGTGTGTGTTCACCAGGGGTTTTCAGCCGGTTTGTTCGCCTTCTACCACGACGACGAGGGCAAACCTCTGACTCCGCGCTTCGCCAGCGGCCTTCCCGCCTTCAACGAGAGGTAAACAGACGGCCGATCTCGCTCCGCTCCACCACAGCCAGTGTCACAGCCGCCTGACACTGGCTGTGTTTTCATCCAGTCAGCTTCATTTTGTGTTGTGACGCTGTTTTCAGTCAAATTCCCCTCCTCTAACCTCTTAACCTTTGACCTGTTGCTCAGCCTGGGCCTGTACCAGTGGAGCGAGGCGGTGATCAGGAGGGTCAGCCGACTGTGGGACATCAGAGGAGGAGAGATGGTGCGGCACCACGTTCACGTCCTGGTCACTCCTCGGGTCGTGGTAAAGAGCCGTTTCTCTGCTTCACAGATTCACTGTAGAATTTCTAAAGTCACTAATTAATGATTGACTTTCATGGGGGCGGTCTCTAAAATTTTTGTTTCTCTTTTAAAGAGGCGGTGTTATGTAAAATTGACATTTTTGAGCTATGCATCATGTTATAATGTTATTCCCTCTTCAAAAACATACCTGGAGTGTTGCCTTGATTCTTTCATGAATGTTTGAGAAATTCTTTAATCTCCATGGCAACCATTCAGCTGTGCGAAACGCATGGGTGGACTTAGCTCCGCCTTTGAGGACGAAGCTCCTCCTCTGAGTTGCATTTTCCAAACTCCCTGGCTTCTGCCTCCCAGAGCAACAATGATGAATTGATTATTCTAAAAAAAGTCAATTTGCTCAAAAGACAACACAGCCAGAGCAATAATTAATCCCAAACTGTGTAATTAAGATTAAAAAAACCTTCTGTCTGTAAACATGTTCAACACAAAGTGGCGTAGTTTCAGCTTCACCTGGTTCAAATTGTGCAGACAGCACAACTATTAAGCTCCTTTTGCAATCCAGTTATTAATCAGTTAATTAAAAAAAACCAAGCAACAGAAACAGAAATGGCTCTGATGTTAAAAGTATTATTATCCTTTCCTACAAATGGTCAAGCATAGAAAAAAGGAATACTATAATATTGCATTTTAGGTAATAACATGTTTAAAGGTATTATTTAAAAACAAAATTATTTACATGTTTTATGTAGTTTTAATATTGTTTAAAATAAGCTTAAGTGAGCAAATGAAAAATATGCAGAATGTGCCATATTTATTTACCTTTGTCTGATTAATGCTGCGAATAATCGATAAATACTCGTTTACTAATATAATTACCTTTTCTCAATTAAATACACTGAAGCCTCTGAGGTGACAAAATGGGAGACAACAGGTTTGACTGGTCTTAAAAGCGACACTAGCCTCTTTTTGGTTGGTCTTTCTTTATGCCCAGTGTGTCTAAAATTTCTGTGTCCATTTTTGTTCTTTTCTGTCCATTTTCATAACAGCGTTTTAACTGAACTCTGTTAACTTGACAGAAAACCCAGTGAGACTTGGATGTGTTCAGTAATACTTCAGTTTGGTCTGGATGTTGGTTTAGCGGATGTGACGGAGTCACCGGGTTGTCTGTGTCACTCCTGCAGGAGGAGGCCAGAAGGCACTTCAGCTGCCCCATCCTGGAGGGGATGGAGCTGGAGAACCAGGGCGGGACGGGAACCGAGCTCAACCACTGGGAGAAGCGGCTGCTGGAGGTCCGCTCCTTCTCCCCCGCCCGCCACGTTATATTAACCGCCACACAAACCCAACTTGTTCTTTCCTCCTTGTGATTCCGTACGACTCTCTCCAGAACGAGGCCATGACGGGCTCCCACACCCAGAACCGGGTGTTTTCCCGCCTCACGCTGGCTATCATGGAAGACAGCGGCTGGTACCGGGCCAACTACAGCCTGGCCCAGAGGCTGGACTGGGGCCGCGGCCTCGGCTGCGACTTCGTTATGAAGAGCTGCAAGTTCTGGATGGACAGACAGAGACAGAGGTGCTGTTTAAAATAATAATAATAATAATTTCTTACATGCATGTTTAAGAAATCATTTAATCTCCATGGCAACCATTCAGCTGTGAAAAATGCCTGGATGGAAGTACAAGGACAAAGCTCTTCCTTGGAGCTGCAGATTCCAAGATTTCACATCTCCTCTGTGACTCCCCCACTTAGCTCCTTCAGACTAGCCAGCAGCAATTAGCAAGCATCTGGTGGAACTGTTGAGCTCATTATAGGAGCTACTTCTCAGTAAAAACGCTGGTAAAAATGTTGCTAAAGGGTAGAGGAGCCATGTTGTGATGACTTCCTGAGAGCGGTGTTTCAGAAAGAGTAGGAGTTTTTAGAGACAGAGGCCCAATTTCAAAGCATTAAACTATGATGTAAAATTTCTTTCAAGTCATAATTTATATTTACCTACTTGATTGTGCTGTAAACTGACACTATGTGGCTAGAAAACACATAATACTGCCCCTTTAATATTTTCTTTTTGATATTTTCTGATCATGCTTCAGTTTCTCCCTTCACTGCTGTTTGCAGGCGGCACCCTGTGACCCCGTTCTGTGACACGGTGCGGGCCTCTCCTCTGCAGCTGACCTGCAGACAGGACCAGCTGGCAGTGGCTGTCTGCAACTTACAGAAATACCCCCAGCAGTTGCCCCTGGAATACCAAGTGAGTCAAAAACTTTTTCCCAGCAACCAGTTCTTGGTTACTATGCGTCTAAACTTGACTTTCTAGATCGTCACTGTACAAATTTTCTAAATAACAGGCTATAGACCTTCTGGAAAATGTACAGATTGGATATTTTATCAATAGAAGTAGCCAATAAATGAAAACCTATCTCAGACAGCTCATTGAGTGACATAAAATGATTACATGAAATACTTATTTAGCCTCTGACCACTACCTTTTCAACCCAAACCCTAAAAGAAACACCCCCGGTTGCCCTCCACAAAAAACATAGCCTACATAAATAAAAAAAAGACATCCCTCCCGAAAAGGAAAAAAAAATGCTCTCCCCACCAAAAATGTAAAACAGACATTTTCCATTAAAATAAAAAAATACAAATAACCAAAAAAATACCTTCCTTGAAAAAAATAAGTTGGTAAACATTCTAAAAAAGTACACATTCCCAAATATAAAAATGAAAACAATATAATAATTTTAAAAAAATTTCCCGAAAAAATTTTGACATTCCCAAACAATAAATAAGTAAGAAAAGACATTCCCAAGTGCCTCGTTGTTTCGTCAGTATTTCGATCAGATCCCGGACGTTGCCGCAGATCAGCTGTCGTCCTTCGGGGGTGCTGTGGAGATCGCTGATTTCTGCCCCTTCAGCCAGGAGTTCAGCTGGCACCTCAGCGGAGAATATCAGCGAAACTCGTACTGCAGAGTATCGGAGAACCAGCCAGGTACTGCTCACATCGCAAACACAGATGATAATGACTAGAATCTAGTGCTCTGAACATCAGCTGATGTCTGAGTAAAAATAATTTAGCCATCTGTGTGTGTATTTAGACTCATGGAGGAATTATGGAGCGGAACAGTATGGCCCGGACTCTGTGTGTCTGTACCAGAAGTCGGCCTTCGTCATGGAGCAGTGCACCAGGAAGATGACGTATCCAGACTGGGGCTCCGGATGCTACCAGGTGCTCTCAGTTTGTCCTCTTGAAGCGAAGAACGACCTGGAGTCTGCTGAGATGTCTCTCATGTACTGCTTTAGAAGAAAATATATACATCTATATTTACTTATGAAGTTGCATAAAAAGTTTTAAGATGTGACTTAAAGTATGCTGCTAACAAAGTTAACAAAAATTTATTGTTTTTCTGAGGTGCGAGGAGTGCATAATGATTTTAGGTTAAGCAATAAGATCAAGAGGAAGAGATTGGAACACTTTAACTCTGGACTGCAAGCTATTTTCTATTTTGATTCCAGCTGCTGATAATGTCCTGTTGCTGCCACAGGTTGGCGCCAGTGCTTCAGCTAAATTAGGATGGCAAAAGTGTCCACTAGAGGGCCAAATTTGTAACAACCGCGGTCAGAGTTCACACAAAGCTGTTGTAACTGTTCAACGCAGCAGCTGACCGCTGTTGCTGCCCCGCCTGCAGGTTTCGTGCTCGTCTCAGGGCCTGACGGTGTACGTTCAGGACCGCTCCTTCCTGTGCGTGAGGAAAGGTCAGCAGCTGAGCGTCAGCGTCCGGGTCAACGACTGGGTTTACAACGGGGTCCTGCTCTGCCCCGCCTGCACAGACTTCTGTGACGACTGCCCCCTGCCCCACCAGCTCCTGCCCATCAACGCCTCCAGGAGCAACCCCATCGGTCAGTTTCACTTGGGGCTTTAGTTACTAACACAAAAAGTTATCGATTACTGACTTAATCTACAGGTAACTGACTGCATCGATCGACTAATGATTAATAAAAAAACCCCCAAAAAACTAAGTTCTCGCTTGTATCAAAAGGGCCGACTGTCTTCCCAGAAGATGAAGGGCTCCATTTTTAAAATGCTGAATTTAATAAATAAAATAATAAAATAATTATTTTGCTGGCTCTGCTTAAGGATGACCAGGGGCGCCCTCTTCTGGACGGAGGCCAAACTACAACACTAAAATAAGTCCTAAGCAAACATTAGGACTTAATCGACATTTTAACAATTAATTCAATTAATTGTTTGTGTCCCTATTAAGAACACAACATTAATTATCTGTGTTTGTTTGCTTTCAGATCCCTGCTCCAGTTCTCCAGGTCTGGCCATCACTCTCTGGCTCCTTCTGCTCAACCTGCTCCCTTTAGTGGCTGGACTGCTGATCTGTCACTGGAGCTGATGACACACACACTCACACACTCACAATAAGGTAGCTAAAACTCTACTGTACTGTAGCCCTCAGAGGACTTGATGACACACCTTGTTTTTCTTCTGTATTTGTTTTTCTTTCCTTTAACCTGAAGCTGGGAAGAAACAACCTTTTTACATCCCTGACTCTCTCTCTCCCTCCCTCCACTCCTATCTTATTGTTTCCACCTTTGACTGAACGTTTTTCCTCTCAGGATCTTTGCTCTTCCATTCCTTTTTTTTTTTTTTTTTCTCCAATGACAAAACTGTGTCTACGTCTCTCGAAACCGTCTGCCACAAAAGAATGTGTTTACATGCACTTCAAAAACCAGGTTGCACTCTTTTTTTGTGTGTGTAATTGAGAACCATGGTCACTGTAATCAGAATGTAAACACTGCAGACACACCTACTTGTTTCTAAAGGTCATCGCTGGCTGGGGGAGGTACGGTTATTTAAATGTGGCAGCTTATGTGGTTACTTGCAGGTATACTGTTCGTATTAAAGGGAATGCGCATGTTATGAACCAATACTTCCCTCTTTTCAAGGCTGAAGTGCGTTTATATTGATGTAAATATATAGAATTACTTAAAATTAAACATTTTTATTGCAAGAAAAAACAGATTTCTATTATCAAGTTAGTAAATCAAAGGTTAGCTTTTGATTTTACATTTCATTCTATTCTTGAATTCACGTGTCAAAGCGTCCTCCCCTTTTTGGATGGAAGTTAACTGCTTTCAACACAAGCGTTCATATCTCGCATTAAAATTCATCTTGCATCATCAGAGCCCAGTTAATTATTAGAGCTCAATTAATTAAGTACTTTCAGTCACTTGAGTTGTTGCTATTCAGTCACAAACATGAGTGAAATTCATCTGAATAACATTTTTGTGAACGTACACAAACAAAACATTTAAGATTGCTCAGATAGTTGCAAGATTTGTTGTGTTGCCCTTCAAATTTCAGGCAAGTCATTCCCAAATCTTGGATTTATGAATGATGTCACAGTTGAGATATTTTCTGCTGCAATTCGGAAAGCCACTGAGATTTTATTGTCGTTGTGACTAGTTAGCATGCTAACCTCGTTTAGCAGCACAAGATGCTTCATTTTGTTTTTCATTTTAGATACTAAAGGAGACCTGGCAGAAATAAATGTAGAATAGTAGCATTTGGTATTTAATGGAATACCAACGGACAGGCACGTTTTATCCTCCTGTGACTATCAGGATTTTAAATGGGCGGCGGCCATTTTGAATTCAAACTGAGTAGCTCAGGTAACTCTTATGTTTCAAGTCAGATTTCTAACTTCAAGAGGTGTTCCAGTTATTTTTTCTGACTCAGAATATGAATTAGTTTGACTTGTAAATACAAAAGGAAGTCACCATTAGGGGGACATAGTTCACTCGTGTTTTTTGCAGTGCATGTAAACATGTTTTCATGACTCTTATATTATAGGAAACAGAATACTCATTGGATTAAAATGAAATCTAATTTTATTTCGTTTGAACCCTCCCACGGTCTGATGAGTCGGGGTCGTTTGGATCCCACAAGTTTTTTACCGTGTGCGCGGTCTGGCGAGGTCGCATTGACCCCATGTGCATTTTTACGATTATTTATTTATTTTTTTTGGTCTACTATGTGGTTTCGAGAACTGACGGTCTGACGGGACAACTTCCGACCGTGACATCTGTCGCACTCCTCCTGAGCACCGCGCTGAGTTAAACACAGTGGGGTGTTCGTCTTTCTCCCAGTGAAGGAGGAACGTGATGGATGGAATCTCTCCAGCTTGAACCCATTGTAAAAAAATGTTCAACTTCTCAATGCTCAGGTTTCATACTTATTTTCCTCCTTTCATGTTGCACTAGAAGTAGAATCGAAGATATCAACACTACAGCTGGATTTCAAATCTCCTTTTGGACATTTTGTTTTGTTTTTGTTCATTCATCTCAGATGGGAACAAAGAGGAACACTAGGACTTTTTTTTTGTGTTTTTTTGTTTTTGGATTTTTACACTAGAACACACTCCTGAGGCAAGACTGGAATCTGCGCTGTTTGGTGACCCCTGCTGGCAGCTGTGGGGAATAGTTTAAAGCTTTAGAATGTGAGGCAATCTGTCATACAGAAATGTTTTAAATTATACATGTGTGAGGTGGAGTACCTGGCGTTTAACTGAATTACCTCTCTTGTTGTGAGCAGACCTCGTGTTTCATTAATGAAGTCATTGAATGAATCTGTAGCTCTTGTTGGGATAAGCTGTTCACATGAAGGTACTGCAGCGTGTTGAGAGCTTGTTTCTTTTTCTGAAGCATGCCGAAATCCTGCTGAGCTGATTAATCATACGCTGCTTTTACATACTGGATCTCGTCACACTCAAGTTGACGGTGTCTTGATTTTATTCGCCTCAGAAAATATTTTTTTTGTAGTCCAATCGGCTGATTAAAATCTACAATCACTGCAGCACTTTCTCTGACCTCCCATCAAAGTCTATTTAAACAGGAAGAGCGGTACGCTTGAAAGTTTGAGAAAACCTTGACATGCCTGGGCAACTGTAATTTGCACATGTTTACGACTACGTGTGCTACAGGTTTGACATATAAATCACCAGACGTCGCAAGAAAAACTGTTTAGCAATGCCATTTTATATGAGAGGAAGCCATATTTGTGAAATTCTGACTTGAAGTAGTGTTATTCTTAAATACAACCTGTGAATTCTGACTTTTGAGGAAAAAAAAAACGGGCAGCAAAATTCCTACTTGGACATGTGGAATTGAACACAAAACTGTGCCAGACCTTTGGTACTTGGGACGTTCCAGTGCCATGTAAATGTCTGATTGAAGTTGCCACAGTGTAGCCATCGGTTTGAACGGTTTCTTGACATTTCATTGCTTTTTGTTTTCCCATCAATTGTGAAAGTTTGGTTGCTCCATTTCGATTTGCTGTAAGCTACAAGGAAAGCTGCTGCTTTTTGCAGAATAAACGACGGTTGGTGATGCCTATAGGTATCTTATGGTAAAACTGTACTCTTAAACTCTTGATCAGTATTCTTATTTCCTAAGGAGGGATTTAGACCCTCCAATGTTTTCCTATATCTGCCTCTACTCTGGGTTAAACATCCTGCAGATGGAACAGGCAGATGTCAGAGCCACTGACGGACAACACCGGCAGGAACGCAGCGGTGCTTCTTATTTTAACATGGACGTCAAAAGAAACTGAAGGACTGTTTTAATCAGCTCAATTGTAATGTTGGACATATCTATTGCAAAAGATGTTTAGCAGTTTTGTACATGATTGTTTTTAAAACGCAGCCCAGTGAGCTAAAGGCCACTTTGTCTGAACTGGTCCTCGGTTCAACGGCTAAAGTCTTTACGTTCACAAACCGGAGGAAGCTACAGCCAAACGTCTCTATGATGTGAAGTTTTCATTTCACTGCAGAACAAATGACCTGTCAGCTAAATGTCTGTCTGCGTTTTTTGTGACGGGAGACTGAGAAATGCTTGTATGCTGTAAAGGTACACATAAAATGTTTTTCTTTCTTTTTTTGTAAACTAAAGAAGAAAGGGTTGGCTTTGACTGCGCTTTTCATTGTTATCAGTAGTGTCAAAAACAGACTCAATGTTTGTATGGTAAACTTTTCAAACCTTCTCGGTGACTGTTAGACCCTTTTGTTTTTAGTTATCCTGTGGTTTTGTTGTCAGGTGAGGTTACTGTTGGCCCTTTTCCATTTGCACCTGCTTGCAGCAGCTTGGCTTGGCTCCATAGGCGTAACGTCCTGAAGGACCTGTGTGGACATGTCTCCACCAACTGTGGCATGAAGGGGACAGTCCCCACCAATATTTCCTGCACCTTCTTTCTTTATGTGCCTGCATCCATGTAACTCGGCAAAAATGCAGAGTTACATACACATTGTATTCAAAGCATTAATGCTTTTTAAAATTCCTTTGTGAAACATAATGCTATTGCGTTACATTGAGTCAGGAAATCGGTGGTCGGGAAAATGACACAATCAAGCAAAGAATCTGAGAAGGGGACGCAAAGTTTTGATATTGTCAACACTAAGATAGCAAAATGACAAGGTCCAAAGAAATCACATTTCACAGATCAGTAAAAAGCTTTAATTAAAAAAATATATAAAGAAAGTGGAGAGTAGGTTAGTTATACCAGCTTAACTTCTATCACCTTAGCATGTGCTCTTGCTGGGCAGTTTGGAGTATTTCAATTCAATTAACACAAAAACAAGGCGACCCACATAGATTTTCTGACAGATAATCAGAAGTGCAGGTGTTTAGGTTAGAACTAATCAACCACCGCCAGTGTTCAGGCATCACTTCCTACTGATGCAAAATGGAAATTCAGAAACATAAATCTGCAGCAGGCGGAATGTTTGGTGTTTGTACGTCCTTTTTTGTGTGGTAAATGTTTTTGTGGGTTTTTTTAGTGTTAATTCCTGATGCGCTTGAATGTAATCTTTGCTCTGTGCTCCTATTGTTGCTATTGCAACGAATCTGTGATGTTAAGCTGACAGACTGAGGAAAAAAAATAATATAACCACCTGTTTTTCCACATTATTCCCCTGGACAAATTGCATCATTTGTTTGTAGAACGTGGCGATATTCAGAGCAATCATCCAATAGGATAAAATATTTCATAAAGCATAAAGAGCCAAAGTTTGTTAAATTTTAAATCATGTCTCCTATTAAGTAAAATTAAATTATGGGCCATTATAAAGAGAAATGTGCTTATTTCTCTCTCGTTTCTAGAACTGACAGAAACCACTAGTGAGCTTTATCGAACAGTAAGTAGAACAAAAACAAAACACAGGTAGAAGAGTGAAGTGGAAGTCGTACAGCGAAGGACCTGACACCAGGAGTCAAATCAGAGCAACCATGTTGTCGTCTCCAGCCTCTTCTGCTCTGAATATGTTCTAGCAACTGAGCCGGCTAGCTCGCTTTACGATAATCCGATCCGCCATTTTTAAAGACTCACAACAGCGACTGAGTGTATCTGTGACAATGGCAGACTCGACACAGTGTTCAACGTACCTTCCACGTCCTCCATTGTTTTGTTTTGTTTTTGTGTGTGTTCAGTGTCACGCTACTTTTCAGACTGTGGGACTACAGTTATGACAACTCCACCCACTAGAGTCCTTACTCGATGGAAAACTAGTCGAACTGTGTTGAGCAGCGTTGCTATTGGAAAAGAGCCATATGTGTAATAGAAAATTTTTTCCCCCCGAATAAGTCAGAAAGTTGATGATCTCTCAAATCAAACCATTTTCATGAATGTTTTGGTTCCTACTGTGGTTTGTTGTCTTGGCAACTTTGGACTGGCCTTTTCCTTCAGCAGTAAGTGCTGTAAGATGCTGACATTAACGCGACTCCTGATCTATTGGTTACTTTGGGGAACAAACTAAACAGCCCTCTTTTGTCTTTAGTTATCTAATTGATAAAAATGAAAGATAAAGGACTGAATAACCAAATGGAGCAAAAATAACTATTAATAAAATCAAAAGAACTTTATTGTTTTTGAAGAAAAATTCCATTCCCGTTCTCCAGCGTAGCTTGCCAACTCGTATTAACCTGCATCTCCATAAAGTACTCAAAGGATGAACTTTGTTTTCTGAAGCTTGCACTAAACCAGAAGAGCTGGCCTTAATAATGAGGACTTTTCTGATAAACTGCAACAGAGTAACTGAAGGATGCATTTGGCTCCGGCTCTTTATTTATGTTTTCTCATAACTTGTCTGTTGTTGTGTTCTGATCGACGTTCTGGCGGCGACATGTCCACCAGAAGGAAACTTTGCCTTTACAAGCATACATGTTCAAACAGCGTAGATGTTGAACTCATCACTGTTAGCATTATTCAGATGATCTGACCTGATTTTTCTTCCTGTATTTGAATTCATGCTTCTGTATTTACTGATGTTGGACTGAGCTGGAAAAGAAAAATCATTTTGTTGTTAAAAAGTGTCATGGAAACATGGCATTTGTTTTTATTTTAGTACTGAAGTGAAAAGCAGCGGAACATTGAAAACACTACTTTTATTTCCTTTTAAAAAAAAAAAAAAAAAAAAGGGCTGCCTTTATTACAAATAAAGGCTTTTCCTCTTCAAATAAATGCTTTCCCTACCCCAGAACAACAGGTTTTGTCTTATTTAAATAATATCATGAAATTGGTAAGTAAACTTGCTCATAACTTCATAACCATTTAGTCTTTAAGTCAGGTTTATTTGCACAGAGTATTTCAGCAACGGGGCTGTTCAAAGTGCTTTACGTCACATAAACATAATACAGAAACCATCTAAGGAAGGAGAAATAAACGACACATTTTGTCAAATGGCATTCTCAAAATCATCACGCAAATATATTGATCAGTGTTCCAGTTACAGCGAATCAAAGGAAGCCAATGTTTCTGCATCTTTGCAGTTTTCTGAAAGTTTATTCCAGAGTTTGTGATGCATAGAAACTGAATGTTTTATATGCTGTAATAAAATGAGCAGAACGGTTTGGAAAAGAATACTTTCTCTCTGTTCTAGTATCTGCTGCAGTATTTTGTCCTGACTTGGGCAATTTAAATCTATAAGCTCTGTGTTGTTTTGCTTCCATAAATAACTCTGGAAATCTACAGCCATGTTTCATTGATCTGTCTACAGCTGGCGTTTGAAATGTGACCCCAGCTGAGCGCAATGATGTTTGCAGAACAAGACTCCGTACTTGAGTCTGTTCTAACAGTTAGAGGTTAGAACAGACTCAAGTACGGAATGAAGCATGCTGGGAAAAAAAAAAGAAGAATTGGTCATAGAAGGTGATGTCTGGATGTGAACGACCTCCATTGCTTCTTTACCACAAGCTGTAGATTAAAAGGACCAATCACAACTCTGGTTGTTTATTCCAGCTGTTTCGTCCTGTGAAGGTTCTTTAGTATGTAATCTACTAGATTAGTAGTTCTTCTTCACAGTTTCCCAAAGAATTGCTTCAGATTTGCTTTGCCGGCAACCGGAACCCGACCCGTCGGATTTGACTAAAAGAAGTTCTCGGCCGTCGAGTTTCGGTTTATCTCCACGTCTTAAGGTCCGCCCTGTTGACCCGTCTGGCGCTCCGGAGCTTTGGCCTGTTGTCCGCTCTCCTTGATCCACAGGAAGCCAACTTGGGTGCCGAAGTTGACTCCGTCTCTGACGTGGGAGAAGAAGTCGTCGGGATTGCAGGAGGTGCAGGGCGTCACGGGGGGCCGGGTGGTTTCCGTGTTGTCGTGGATGTGTTCTGGAAGGACGCCGCGCTGCTGGAGGAGAACCCTGGGAGCGGAGGGTGACGGTCAGCGACTAACGTACCAAACATACTCCGTTTGTCTTTTAAGATTGTCATATTCTTTTCTTTTTTTTTGGATTGGTACCTGTTGGCGAGGAGGATGTCCACGTGTGGCCTGGCCGACTCTGGATCAGGCACACAGTCTGGATGGATGGAAATGAAGTCTGCCGCCTGCTCTCTGTCCAGCGTGAAGCAGCACACCCCCACGGACGGCCCCACCGCCACCACGATGTCGCCGTACCGACAACCAAAATCCGTCACCATGGCGTCCACGGTTGCCGTGGCCACGCCCATCAAGGTCCCTTTCCAACCTGGGAATTGACAGTAAAGTTAAAATGATGTTTGCAGAACAAGACTCCGTACTTGAGTCTGTTCTAACAGTTAGAGGTTAGAACAGACTCAAGTACGGAATGAAGCATGCTGGGAAAAAAAAA
>CAEFZY010051534.1:0-88751 GCA_903066815.1 Brachyrhaphis roseni
CCCTAAATATATATATTTTTTTCTCATTAATCTTACACATGCATCTTATGATTTTACACATTAAGTATCTCTTCAGTCTCCTTGCTAATGGAACGGCTCTACAGGTAACTCTTTCAGACGTAACAATTGACACCGGTAATCAGAGGCACCTCCAAGCTTTTTGCTTTTCAATCACTCTTTAGTTTGAGTTTTTAGAACATTTGGACTGTTTTATTAGAGGATTCATTTGCACATAAATGTTAGGGGATATATATGCATTACTTTTCCCTTATAGTGCACATCTGCAAAACTGGGCTTATACGCTGATGGTTTCTTCCACCCCTTGACGGAATTCTTAAAGGTTAATCAGATATTTTAGAAATGAAGAAGGCTCTTTGACAGTTTCTGTAATTTTGTCCACATGTCTGTGTTCCATTTAATGCAGCCAGTACACAGCCCAGATTATGAACAGCTTGACTTTTTTATCTGCTTCTAGAGCAGCTGTGCCTCCATCCAAACTCTGCGGAGGTGAAACTTCACTCTGCACGCCGAGTAACGAGGGTGGGTGGGTGTTACCAGAACTGTGTGCAGCCAAGCCCCCTTTTTGGACACCGACGAGGGGGAAAATTCACTGATGAAATGTGGCACAGGCCCCGGAATGCAATTTTCAAGCTTCCACATCTGGGAGACTGATGAAACCAGGTTCCTAATTTTACAACCATGATGTCAACAAGAAGACGTGACAACTCTCCATCAGGGCAGGTGGACATTTTTATTTGGGTCGTAGGACTGTCATCTGCTAATCAATATGTTGAGGAAGTGACTGCTGTTACATAATTACTCTGGTATTCAACCTCCTTCAATAAAATTCCAGAACAACTATGAACATCAGAACAACACAACTTAGTTGTGAGTTTTCTAAATGTTTTCTGGAAAACGATGCCTGCAGATGACCACAACCTGATCTCTTACGCGGTCCGCAGGTATCCGCAGCATTTTGTGAAGGAGCAACAGACTATGGGGCATTTCATGGAACCTCCCATCGGAACAGTGAGGTGTCAGTCAGGGGCTGAATAAGCTGAAATAACTGGATCAAGAATATTTCCTTAAAAAATTAAAGTTCAAAAGAGCATGCAAGAAAAACCAGAAGGCTCAGTGAAACTTATGCAACAGCAGTCTTTGTTGAGACCAGTATCTAGAAAAGAAATTAATATATTGTGATTATATTGTGATATGGGCAAATGGGTAGGCAGATAGATGGATGGATGGAGAAAAATACAGATGTACTATACATTTGATAGCAATTTAATTCTAATGTAATTTCTACAATCTGGGCTTTTTGTGTAAATTTTGCTCTCAATTTATTTTCACGGAGTGTCAGAATTTACATGAATTTTAATTAATTGTGATGTGAGGAAACAGGCATGTAGGCCTCTTATTCTTGCCCCCCTTCCAGCTGAAGCAGCACCTGATCTTACACTTTTTCTCCATGGTTAAGGGTCAGGTTTGACATGTTCAGGTCAAACCTTAAGAGTCATTACTCAACCATCTATTTCGCACCACTGATCATCTCTCAGAGCATCCTGAGTGATGACTCGGTGGGCATCCTGTTCTCCATGCTCCAGGGAAAGTACACCATTCATTGTGATCTCCCTACTTCTACATCTTTGAAACACTCAAAATTTCAGGTCTGGAGCTCAGTCACCTGGCAGGAGCTTGGAGTAACTGAAAAGAGGCTTCCCACTCTGCTTCTTACCTACTTACTGCAGCTTACCTTCAGGTGAAAAAGTAAAGGTAGGGGTCACTTTACCCCTAACCAAAACTGTGTGCTATTGGAAAAGACTCAACTCCCATTCAATCCTCAACAGGACAAAGCTGTTGTTGAGTAACTTATTGTGCCTCTAACCAGTGTAACTGTAACAGAGTCTAAAATCAGAATTTCTAACAACTAAGCTGTTCTGTTGGGAATAAAACAATAAAAAGAACAAGCTTAGAGATCATTACTCCTCAGAGTGTCATTATGAACTTCAACAAATTAAAACAAGATGACTAACAGCAACCTATAACAATACAACACAGAGGTAAATGAGTCATAGCTTATACAAACAGACAGGTGTGATGCCATAAAATCCCCCCACGGAGACAAACAGCAGCAGGACCACAAGCCAAGGCCTCCGGTGTATCAAACGATGAGCTCAGACAAAGAAAAGTGTCACATACTGAATCACTTACTGCAAACCTGCAGTTGTAAACACAAACAAAAGGTTTCAGAGGACCATGCACATGTGCCCATCATTAACTCCCATTAACTCAACAGTCAGCTCTCCAAACAACACCAATGAGCATGATGTCACTAAAAAGGGTTGTTTTACAGTCAGAATAAAACACTTGTTCTTTGTCATATTCTATGAAACGCCTTCGGCTTTGCTAAATTAATGACAGCTACAATGAAATGTGAGAACAAACCCTGGTAAAAATGAGCAGATGGCAAATTATAAACTCAAAAACATACCCAATGCATAAACAACTTTAACTGTAAATGTGGAAGAAGAAAAAAAATGGGCTCAACGGGTCTTTAATGACAACGTGAAGTATTTTATAGGCTTTAACTGATGAGTGTTTTACTGGAGTGGAGTTAGAGTAGATATCATGTAAATTTTATCATGCTATTAATCATTTATATGAGGAAAATGCCAATGAGTTCTCTATATACACTTACTGTCTTTCAAGACATTTTAAGCCATTATTAAAAGCAATAAAGGAAATCCTAATGCGGTACAGACACTGCCCATGCTGTCAAGCACATAGGTCTAGTGATATGGATTTGCCTTGCAGCTGCAGGACTAAGGCACCTTGTACTAATATTAAGTTGAAAATATCCAAATTGTAAAGCCATCTATCTCGCAGAAACTTGGCTCAAACTGAATTGTCAAAAGTACAACCATCTTAGACATAGCAGCAAATCTACAACAAAGTGAAGGTTGTTGCAATGGTCCAATCAAAGTCAAGACCTCAGCCAGACTGTTGAATTCACAACCAGACATTTCTTTGGGATCAAATGGTGCTTTGATTGATTTTTAAAATCTGTGGCAAAAAAGTGGCAAACCAGTAAGGTGGTTAGTGCTTAATTATGTAGTATTTTCCCAGTGGATGAAGGTGTGCTATATCACCTTTTGATTTGCATCCCATTAAAAACAAATCAATGGAAACAAACACCATTCTCCACTATTTTCACAAACAAGAGTTATGTTCAGCTTTAAAGTTACTCAACCAAGGTTCACCTTTAGTGCTCCATTTGATTTTCCATTTGAATTAAAGAGATTGGGAAGAACAATTCTACACTTAAATTGTATCCTTATGCAGATGACTCCATCTGCATTAGGATGGCTTACTCACTTGGTATTTTTCTGATGCAGGTAAATAGCTTCAAAATACTTTTTAGCTTCCATAGACTTAACTGTGTGACTTAAAGATCTAATTTTATGCTTTCCAGAACCTGATCTTAGATCTCAAATAATGTAAATGTCTATACTCTCAGGGACAAAAAAAACAAAAAAAACATTTTTTTTAGTTAGCGTCATCCTGCAATCTGATTATCTGATTACATGATGGCATTTCTTTAAAAATGTATATTGAGCATTTAGTAATAAAAAAATCAGAGAATTAAACTGGGATTTGATTTATTCAAAGAGGTAATGTCTTAGATTATCAGCCAGGAAAAAGCTTGTTTAGGCTACATTTTTGAACGCTCTTGATAATGGTGACATTATTTTGTGCATGCACACCCCTTCTTCTACATTTTACTGTGTACCTTCTTCTATTTTTTGAGTTCATGCTTCATAGCTTCAAACAATTGTCATGATTTACGAACGTCAAGTAGACTGGACTGTTTTTCTGAACTCCATAGAACTGGGAGGGGTTTGGCAGTCTTCAGGGTACACTCATTTGTAAATTGTCTATACTTGTACAATGCCATGTCTAGTCCAGTGAACTCCAAAAGTTCCTCTACATTCAGTCACTCACCCATTCATACACTGATGGTGATAAGCTACCCTGTAACCACAGCTGCCTTGGGGCAGACTGACACAAACGAAGTCGCAATAAAATCGCTGGTGTCACCAATAGAGACACCAGCAGGCCAGATGGGTGAAGAGTCTTGCCCATTGGTACAATTACTAAAACCGACAGAGCCAGAGTTTGATCTGGTTACAGGACAGACGGTTACCTCTTTAGCCACCGTCGCCAATAAAACTTGTTTTTTTTGTCTCTTTGTGATAGTTTGAAGTTCTTTTGGAGACGTTCTGTTCAAAACCAGTGGACAGAAAGAGGGCTTTGGGATTTTATCCTCTGATCTAACAGCTAGACAGAAGAGTCTTCTTGAAGCCTTCAGGTTTTAATAAGAAAACATGATCGCAGTAATTGCATGATCACAGCATCCACAGTCATCCCACCACAGACCTGTTTTATGGGATTTATAATGATGTGCATGAATGTTGTTCATTAGTAGGCAGCGGAGTTGAAGGTGGAGAAGAATGTCAGATGGAAGTTTAATAATACTGATGGTGGAAACTACAAGCTCACAGCTGCAGCTTAAAGACACTGATTAACCCTATTTCACCTGCTTTGTTCAAACTAGACACTGCTGGTCCTGTTTTAATGAGTCTGACTCAAGACTAGCATACAAACAAGCTGAATGGAACTCAAATGAAAACGTCACCCATGGAGATCTGAGGCTGATCCTTATCAAGAGACAGTCAGTAGTTCTATACCACCTATTAAATATTTTGTTACAGATTTATAGCTAAAAGTTCAGTATTAAGATCTTAGAGATGTTTCCAGAAGTGAGTCATCAGAAAACAGGAAATCTATAGTTGTTAACCTTTAATGTGATTATAGCCTGTTCCAAGAGTTTGTGGGCATACTTGAGACAAATGTTACCAGATTTCACTGATGATGAATAGATACAGCACTGAGATACATATTGTTTTAGATGCATGCTTGATTAAAATAAAAAAGGGGTCACCAAAAGTCATTATTAATGGTGGTCTTTATCTTTATCGTTGCTGATATGTATAAGAAGCTGACGTTTGAGCAGAAACCTTGCGGTCAGTAAGAATAAAATGTAAAGCTGGGCATTATTGCAATAACATTGGCATAATACAAACAAGGAGCAGAGATTTGTTTTAAAGGATGAGTTGGAGTTTATAACGAAGAGGTGTCTCAGCACAGTGCTGTGGGGAACACCTGTAGAGAAACTAAAGGATAAATTTCCTTGCCATGACTTCTTCATGGTACCTTGGTTTGTCTGGTAATTTGATTGTATAAATGTTACAGTGAATAGATGGACCTTTGTTGTAATTCTGAGGTGTTAACCCTCTCTGATTCACACTTTAGTGGTGCAGGCTTTATTTCAAAGTGGTAGTTAGCAACTAGCACATTCCCCCACTTAAAACTTTGCTGGGGTCTCTCTCTTTGGGGTCTGAACATGTCCTTGTATGCCTGCATGAATTTTATGCTTGTTTTCCCCCAAAATACAACAACAAAAATGCAACCTAAATTGTTGAAGTTTACATAGCACATCTTTGTGTAGGTCCAGGCTGCAAAACAGACATTGACAGTAAAGCCCTTTTCATTACATGAACAGAACAATCTTTGGAAAAAGATTTTGCACAGGAGCTAAGATTTAAAGGACTGACACAGATCTTCTGGTATTGATTAAAGAGAAACTTTTGTAAACATTTTGAGTTAATTTTTAAGTCTTTAACATGTCAGAAATATTTATATAATCTGTATACAGTTATTCAAGAAGGAAAGCTACATGGCAATATCATCTGAGGATGATTGTCTTAGAGAATGTTTTTTCTACACATTTTGTTGGTCAAACTGGATGAAACCACAGACATTCATTGTTCAGTTGATTCTAATCAAGTAAGAAGTAAATACAGATGAAAAACATGCACAGTTTAGACATATGGAAGACTTATTTATATAAGCAAGACATTAAATAAGTTCATATTTGGTTTTGCATGGTTTACTGTAACTCAAAGCGCGACTCCACAATTTTTTTGGTGATTTGCTGCCACCTAGTGGATAATAAGTTATTGCAGCTGCAAAACGGAAGGGAGAAATTTTAAATCTGAACGCCAACGCCGTGCTTTAATGCATCACAAAGCTTCTCGTTTATTGTAGCACACACACACAAATTATAGTCACTCAGTTTTACTGCAGTCTACATTAAATATTTGATTACACAAATAAACCTAATGATTTCTCCAATTTCTTCCTTCAAAGCTTCTCTTTCACAAGCTAGTAGTGTAAACTTGTCCTCCATAGAGATGAGCTGAACAGCACCAGAGAAGCGTTTCGGTCATTGATAGATTGATTATGTAGTGATAAACTTGGCTTTCTGTAACTTTAAAATATTTTAAGACACATTAAAAAAAATAAATATCCCTTTAAGCTGCTTTGTGCAGGATGCAGACAGTTTTCATAGGTTGGGAATTACATTTCTGAACCCTTTTGAGAACTCTGAAAAACCTTTTAATTTTATTGTCTGAAAAATTACATTTCAGAAGTGGCTTTCCTTAGACATAAAAAGCTCTGTGGGTCTTTCACGTCTCTACCGTCCCCACAGGGTCACTGCAAGTCCTCTTCCTTTTCCCACTGTTTCCATCGTCATGACACCCGACCATCCAGCCCTCATCAACCGTTTGGAGTGCAGACATTGGTTCCTCTGGGAACCTCTGTCCAGGTCCCAACACCTGTCTGACAGTCATGTTTACTCTGGAGCTGTGAATGTACCTGGAACACACATCCCAATCCTCCTGAGACACCGGCTCCAGGACGCTGCCGGTCTGCAGGGCTGAGGCACAGCTGAGCTCTTCTAAAAGAGCCGCACGCTGCGGCGGAGCCGGAAGAATCCGCGGGACAGCATGATACAGCAGCCGGCTCTGTCCTGACATCAACATCACGTCTCCGCTGTGCATGAACATAGCAGTGGGGGGGTCTTGTCTGTGGGGGCCCCCCAGCAGGAAGATGGACGACTGTCCGAAACTGCGGGAACAAAACCACATTACTGGGGACATTCCCAAAATCCTGCAGAACCTTTGAAGCAGTTTAGGTTTCTTCCTCTCACCTGAGCGACAGCAAAGGACGAGAGTGATCCAGCTCTGACTCGTCCACATGGATTCCCAGAGAGGAATCTGATCGGTAGTAGTTCAGGATGGCTGCCTCTGAGTTGAACCCCGGGAAGCCACAGGCAGATGTTATCCGTACAGAGAGCATGTGCAGATCAGTCGGGAATGACGTGTAACTGTTGGCAGAGTAAGTCTTGGAACACATAAACAGTGGGAATATGTGAAACTCCTGGAAATTTAAGGACATTTTATTTTAATGTATGATTTCTGAGATTTCCTGCCAGATCTTCTAAAGTAAACTGGAAGTAGAAGCAATTCAGACAACCTTAAATATAGGAATGCAAATAGATAATACTAAACTACTAAAGGTTAAGCAATCAGAAAAAAAACAAAAACATTTACACATGAAAACAAAAATAAAATCCATTTTAACATTTTCAAGTAGATATCTGTGTAAATTTATGCTTTAAATATATTTCATACATTTTAGCTTGTATGTTTCCTGTCCTTTAATTAAGGATTAACCTAGGAACTGATCAAACATTAACACTATTTTATTTATGTAAAATTTTACTGATAAAAATGTCTATCTTTGTCTTGTGCAGAGCTTTTGTACTGAAGAATCTCAGAGCGTCTCCTGGGAACCAGAAGAACCGGGTTCTGGGTCCTCCTTGCAAGCTCACCTTAGTGTCCCAGTTGTAATGGTATCCCAGGGTTACCCAGCGCAACCTCTCTAGTAGAGTTTTTGGTTGTCTCTTTACAGAAGCGGGAGTCCTGTGGAGAGGATTTATATACTCAGGTCAGTGCATGCTGGGTGCTTAGGGATGATTTACTTTAGAGCAACTTTTTAGAGCGAACTCTAAAAAAATCTGGAAATTGATTTATCAGACTTTCCATCCATCCAAAAAGGGATTCTTCAAACAAGGGCCTTCTCTTTCACTATAGCACCATCTGCTGTTGGGAAAATTTGATTCAAAAATATTTTACTTATCCCAGTGGGGATAATTGTTGTAACTCATCTAAGAATCTTCAAAGAGTTGAGGACGGTGACGATGTGGGCAGGAAGGATCTTTAGTAGTAGTTGGTGTTTCAGAAAATCTAAAGAGGCCTCTGACTGAAGACATTGTTGCTGTATGATAGACCCATGGCTGTCATGCAATGATAACAGCTCAATTTCCAGGTACAAGAAGCAATATTTCACTGTAACATGTCCTGATCGACACCATCAGTTGTTGGCAATCACTGCTAATCCACCTGATTTGGTTTTGCTGCTCCTCTTTAAATCTGTCTGGTCGCATTGTCAGAAAACTGACAGAAATATGTTGAAGTCAGGAATGGGATCCAAGCTCATTCTGATACCTCTGCTGTTTGCTCCTGCTCTGCATCCATGAAACCTGCATTTCAACTCCTGTGGGACTTGGAGTCATTGCTCAGGTGTTATCTGAGATTTTGAAATGCTAATCAGCTGTTCCCAGTTGTACAAACAATACCTTGTAACAACAGTCACACCTCATCTGTCTGAAAGTAAGGAATAAATGTCCAAACATGCAACATCTCAATCAAAATCACTTATGAATAAAAGTCTACAAAAAATAAAAAATAGAATAAATAAAAATCAGAACTGACATAACAGAGCTACTCCAACAAGCTGACACTATCAGCAGCAAACTTCTAGCACCCATTACTTACTAATATTTAGTGAAATAATGATACTACTGTCTGAGCCTTTTCCTACCTCTGAGCTTGCACACTCCTGGCCCAGATGTCCTGTGTATCAGAGGGTGGCATGTGCATGTCCAGGTTGCACACGTTCGGTTTCTGAGGGTATGTCTTTAAACATTGTCTAACCCAGAAAGCTTGGGAGCCCCGCAGGAAAGGATTGGAGATGAAAATAAAGCCTACAAAAGACACAGAGGATTATTAAAGTTAGTTGACCTTGTGCATTGGCTTGATGCAGAGCTTCTGGTCCACTGTAAGGCAGGAGTCCAGAAGAAACTCCTCCTTAAGAGCCACAGTGTTTTCATGTACCTGGGTATCCCTGCAGTCCGAAAGCTCTCCAGTCTCTGATGGGCTGCAAACCGACACAGGCAGCCTCTTCATCACTCACAGCAGCTGGATCCAGTTTTACTGGAACAATCTTCCAATTTTAACACAAAAACATCAAGAAATATCAAACTTACTGCCACTGTTCAACACCCAATACTGTACATGTGACTTTATCTATTTTAAAGTCACATTTCGAACTCTGTTTTCTGTTAAGGTATTCCAACTTAGCAACATCACTTTGGAACAGTTTTTTTTTAACCTGTAAGGCCATCAGAATTCAAGTTTTGTCAGTGTACTCAAACATATTTGCAGATATATCCTGCAAGAGACCTTTCCTCCTGATGCTGCTCCGCTGCTGAAATCCGTCACTTCCCTTAAGTCTGGAGGCGGATCCCTCCTTTTATAAAACTTAAACATTTTCCTGAAAACATCCTCTCCGCTTTCTGCCATCACGGAGGCTGCCATCTTGGCCATGACGTAACTGACGCATGTTGGGTCACGTGTCTGTATACGTCAGGGGTCATAGTAGCAGGAGAAGGAGACAAGATGGCAGCCTCGGCTAAGAAAGTGTTGGAGGTGTTTGTGTCTAAAATCCCCTGGACTGTAGCTGGCAGTGAGTCTTCTTCTTGTTATCAATATTTGCCGACTTATAGCATTTTTAATGAAAATTGTAGATGAAGAAAAAGCTCTTTCTAGGTGCTTTTAATTACCTGTGATGTAACACGTGAGGACAGAACGGTCAACTCAGCCTGTGGTTGACTGGTTTTAATGTGTCGGACTTTCGCAGTAACATGTTTCTTTTTATTTATTTTCCTCTTTAGCTATGTCCATACTTGTAGTTCAGGGTACTTGTATCAATTTCCACGTCCGAAAACAAATTGCATACATATATAAAACAAAGTGAGCACCTGTCAATCTAGAAAGAAAGCCTCGCTCGGTCTGATGCCGAACTTGACATCAGACCCTAACACATCTGCCACCCAAGAGGAAAAGAGGGGTACATCAGTCTAGCGCTCGAAGATGGATCCTAAGACGAAGACTGACGAAGATTAATCCAATGAGGAGGAGGAAGTCAGGAGAAATTTTGTCAGATTTAAACCCGCTTTGTGGTTAGCCAGAGCTCTCCAGTCTCTGGTTAAGTCTCACATTTCTACACATCGTTTATCTTTGATTAGCGAGGCTTTAACTCCAAAGCTCTAATTTAGAGGTCAAGACATTCTGTCACATCACTCAAACTCTATAGCTCAGTCTGACTGGAGGTAGTTTACTCACAATGTAAAGATTCCAACCTGGATTCTGCTCAAACACAAAGAAAGATTAGGCTGTTATGTCTAAAGGAAACCATTTTTCTAACTGGAGCCAACCTCAACCAGCCTCTTACTTAGTAATCAACAGCTGCCAACTTTAATGGCATTGGCTATATAGTAGAAATCCCAAAAATAAGTGGCCTCTCATCCTTTAAACATATTATTTTTTAAAAATGTATTTTCTTTTGTGAAATCAGAGAGAAAACATCTGTCTTCAAACTGGACACTATGTAATAATAAAAATTTAAAAAATAATTTTAAAAAATCAGTTTAGATTTGACCAGTTCATATATTTTAAAAATCCATTTAGATTTGGACTAATTTTAGGATTCTACCCAAGCCAGACTTGAAAGACTTCAGACAATGTTACTGTTTAAGATGAACTTGAAGTCTGGTAAATTTCAGGATATTAAAGAATGAATTCTGAAACAATCTGTTTATATTTCAGAGGAGATGAAGGAGTATTTTGGACAGTTTGGTCCAGTGAAGAGGTGCATCCTTCCATTTGTAAGTTTTTACTCCTTTGCTTTTAGTTCAGTACAGTTAAAAACAGGATGTTAAACTTTGTGCATTTTGGGACGATGAAGATAGAAAAGTATATTTTTTTGTAAAAATGAGCCCTGTTTGTGTGGTATTACTTGACTGTGATCTTTGTGTTTGATCAGGACAAAGACACTGGTTTCCATAGAGGGTTCTGCTGGGTTTTATTTTCCACAGAGGAGGGAGTAAACAACGCGTTGCAGAAGGACCCCCATATTCTGGAAGGAGCAAAGGTAAACTATTGGACAGGATTTGCAGCCGATATGAACGTTTCAGTCTCAGTATGGACAAGAAAAAGTCCAGCCCACTTTATTTGACTGATGCTATTCTTTGGTTCCAGCTACTTGTTCAGAGAAACAGACGTGTCTTTGAAGGACAGAAGTCCAACAAAGATGGAGACTTTGACTGAAGCTTGGTGGTTCTACTGAGCAGATGAGACCAAACATGTTGTTTTCTTTGTTGGAACGCTTCATTCCTCCTGCTTTATATCTGAATGAACCAGTCAGACAGAAGGAGGATCAATGTGTCTGTATGGAATCCAACGTCAGGAAAGATTTCTTCATTATTCAGACTCACTTGAACTGAGCCTAAATGTTACTGTCAGTGTATTCACTAATAAATTCTGTATTTATTGTGAGAAAGATTGCTCTCCATCACATACTGTCAGTTGTTTTTAATCAATAAAAATGTTTATTGCTATTTTACTTGGGTTTTCTTTTATCTTCAGTGTTTCTCCATGCAATAGATGCATACATTTTCCTGGGGCAGAAGTGTTAACATTAAATCTACATTCAATCACGATCATTTGACGAAAGTAATATTTTGTTCCTTTGTCAATTTCCAATGGTCAATGGGGTACACTTGGACACTGTGCAGTACCATGTGCATATGATTTTATAATATATTTTTGAAAAATGCAGGGAAAAAATTGCTATGCATATGGAAAATTTAATTATTTCCCTCTAAGTGCAAGCAACAACTAAAACTAAGGTAACACGAAAACTATATAAATTGACCTTAATATTGAGAGAATTTTATTTAAATCTTTTTAAAGAAAAAAATATACAAAAATTAATCTTTGTAAAATTCTCAGGTATGTGGAAATTTGGTATTTAATTTTGTTTATGTTAAATCACTATCACACACTTTTCGCAACAATTTTAATTATTTTTTAAGCAAGGAAATGAGGCATTTTCTATTTTAAGTTGATCTTGAACTTCATTTTCATTTCGTTTTTGCATTTGATAATATATTTGTGAGCCCAACAATAAAACATCTACGCTGTCAAAATGTCATTTGTTTTATTATTTAAAATATTTTTTCAGGGAAATGGAAAAAATAGTTTCAGTTCTTTAAAGACAGTTTTTATTTTTCTTGTAAGAAAATCCAGCATTTAATTTTTCTTTTACAGTAAATATAAATATTTGTTACATTTCCGAACAAAGCTTAATGTGAATCCATCACTGATGTATCGAATACGTTTTGTTGACCGAGACGCACATAAATACGTCACTAAGGTCACCAGAAATGTAGTTTAAATCTGCCGTAATCATAATAAACGAAAGCATACAAATCTACTTTACTAACCTAAATATCTTTGGAATATATATTCTATAGTTTGAGTATAGTCTTAATGCATCAGGGTGCTATTATAACTTAATGCTAAATCTGAATTAATTCCTTACCTTTTTCTGTGAAACTACATTACCCAGAGTTCCTTTTCGCTCGAAAACCCGGCTAAGGGGTCGCAAATCAAACCGGTAAGTGAACGAGAGTGGTACGCAGTCTGTGGTTGATTTTTCAGCGAAATTGTTATTGTAAATTCAGATAGCTAAGTGTTTGTGCGTGTCTGTTTGTGTGACAGATTTCTGTTTTTGTAAGCTCGCTCCAACCCTCACAGCATTTACCAAACAGAGGTTGCATAACTCAGATGTTCAAGAGGCGTTCAGGTCACCACTGCCAGCGGACTGAAACTTATTTGTGTCATTTTCAATATGGTACTTTCGTGAAGACACAACTTAAAGATGGTGTTTGAGACCCGTTGCTAGACGGCTGTGGAGGGGCTTTTATCAGGAGTGGGATTTTACACCTGAGCCTGTCTGTTCCTTCGTGGGGTGAGTGCGGAAGAGAAGAGTAGGTTTCACTCATGCGTAAAAACAGAAGCCATTTAAATGAGTAACTCTTTGAATGGAATGGAGATCCATTCTAATTTCATTCAAAGATCTCCATTCTTTGAATGAAATTAGTTCCTTAATAAGGAGGACGTATTCATGTTGCATTCCATTCGGGAAGCATCTCAGTTTTTTTCATTATTATTATTAATTTTCCAATAGTTTTAGTTCAAAAACTAAAACTCGCATTTAGATCTATTACGCAGAGGACATATTTTACTTGTTTATATTTGTGAAATTATGAAATTAAATGACCATCAGCTAACCCACAAATTTCAGTTCCTTATAAAATTTAAGTCTTGCAGAAGTCCATAACATATTTGTTTTTAGGAGTGACATTTTCATGTGATTAGATTTAGCTGCTATTTCAAGTACCGTAGCTAAAATTACTTTCCTGTGTAAGTGCTTTAAGATCAGAGTGGTGGTGTTTGCTGAAACTGCCGTCTGCCATTAATTGGTGTCTTCAAATTTCATTAATTCTTTCTCAGTTATCTTTACAAAAAAAATTACTGTTTTCTTTTTATCTGTCTTTAAAATGTGAACTAATTGGACCTGTTCTTCTTCTACAGGTTTCCAATGGCGGGCCGGCTCCTAAAAGTCTCATCTCTGGCCACAGTAGTGTTCGCCTCATCGGGGTTCTACCTCTACAACAGACAGCTCGACCTCAGTGACCTGAGTGTGATCCGCTTTGGACGAGCAGCATCCACCGTGAGTTTGCATCTTAAATGTTCTCACATGTATGTCTGATTTGAGTTTGATCACATCTTCTGAGAGACAGTGACAGTAAGCAGAAAAGGTTATTGTTCATTTGTTTATTTTTTGTTAGTAGGTTGGATGAGGTCTGTGAACTCCAGCTTTATAAAACTCCAGTCATAACATAGTTTCTTTTTAGATATGTAACTATTTAAAACAAGCAGAAAAGAGCAAAAATCACTTTTTTAAAATTTGTATATAAACATACTAAAACAAGGAGAAATGTCAAAATAAAAGACCCCACAAACTTTAAAAACAAATGTTTTATTTATTTATTTTTATTTTATTTTTTTAATACTTTTTTATGAAGAATTTAACTGATTGTATAGATGCTACAGCATGGATATCAGGAGGAAGGTTATTCCAGAGTCTAGGGCTTCCCGCTGCAAAAGCCTGATTCCCTCTGGGATGATTTCTTTACACTAAGAACATATGGCTGGATGATTTCAGGGCTTTTCTGAGGTTATAAAGGTCAAGCAGGTTTTTTTTAATAACTGGGTGCCAAACTATTGTAAAACTTCAAAAGTAAGTAACAGGGCAATATATATGCACCCTTTGTACAGAAGCTATATGTTCTTTGCATTATTGGAAGCAGCTGGTACACAGTCAGATTACAAATAAGCATTCAGCAACAGTAAATGGCCAGTAATCTAAAGAGTTTCCTTTTTCATATCTGTCTTGTGGGAAATAATGAGATAAAATGATGGACTGCTTCCTTATAAGGCAGAAAACATCACTGAAACAAACTTATCTAAATGGGCTGTTAATGAGAAGATGTTAAGGTGGAACTTTTATTAAGAAAGTATTAATACAGTCAATTTGTGGTCAGTGTTTGGACTTTTAGTTGGTATATGCTGAGAATAAGAAGCAACTCCTTTTCCTTGCTGTCTTTAAGCTGAGATCTGCACTACAACATGCATTCACTACTCCAACATGTGATATGATTTTTAGCAGAAAAATGTATAGTGTATGTGACAGTGTAAGCTACTAGCGTGTAGGTAAAACATTGTATTACACATTATTGTCTTTAAGATGTTCTCATTGGGACTAAATATTTGTAAAAGGATCAAACAGCTCTGATGAGACGTAGCTTTGAAATTGGACTGTTTGTTTGGAACATAAACCTGCTTTTAGTGATGCAAAAAGACTTTAACTCAACACAGATATTTTTAAAGACTTAAACACATGTTCACCTAATATGTTGCTGTTTGGTTTAATGTCTCAAAAAACTGCATAGAATTTTCTCACATATTTATGCTTGTGTTTGCAGACAGCAGTGATCAGCTATGACTATTTGACCGCATTCAGACATGTGGAGTACGGCACAGAGGAGTACTGGACTCTCAAGTCCAAGGTAGGAACTAGTTTTTATAGAGGTTGATTAGTTTATAAAATAAGTGAAATAATCTACTTTGGTGTGGAGTTCTTTAGATGGTATCTTTGCCTACTTATTTTCTGCCATAGCACTCAACAAAAAAGGAATAAAAACATGTAGCGCCATCTTCTGGATAAGAGTGGCAATGATCCCTGATTGGTGTATTTGTATGATTTTACGCTCTGGCCTGTGACATCTGTGATGACTCTTACTGTATCCAAGATGCTAAAGGCCACAGAGACATTTGGAATGAATGTATTTATGTATTGTGATATTGTCATTGCAACATCTACCATTAATAACCCTAATCAATGTTACATTTTTTATAACAATCTAGAACCTAACTTACTTCTATGTCAGTGTTTCTCAAAAGTGTTTGAGCTGAGGTAAAATATTTTCCACATCCTGCCACTTCATAGGTAATATAAATGGGACCAATTTGATTTTACAGAAAGAATAAGAGAATATACAGTATTCATTTAAAACCTATTTTGTTTTCTCTCGTTGTATCACTGTTTACCTATTTTTGAAATATGAACGTAACAAACTACAAACTGCATTTCATAAGACAATAAAATTAACCACATATTTTTTTAGAATCAAAAATTAAACAAATTATACAAATTACAAAATCTCCAATCCGTTAAAATTTGATTAATAATTTTATTCAAATAATCTGTTAAACTTTTTTATGGTTTTACTTTTCCAATTTATTCAACATTGCACAGCTCTGCAATACTTTCGCAATTGTCCAGTGTAGAAAAGATTTAAGTATCCAAACTGAGTACTAATAAAAAAAAAAATATAACTTCTTAACTTAACACAATTTGCATGTCCTTCAGACAGGAGCTGTAATCTTGAGAAAAATATGGATCAAATTTTATAGTAGACAACAAAAAAGAAAGGAAAAAATACACAAAACAAAACATTTATTTGTTCATCAGCAGTTTGCATGGTGAGTTTAACCGTCTTCTGATGAGATGCATCATTCCTGCAAGTGTTTGTCAAAAAGGTCAACTAGGGTTATTCAGGTGAGCTCTGCAGAAACAACCTGCTCTGCTGCTGCTGATGATGGTGCAGGAACTCTGCAGTGAACCTTGAAGAGCATGGTTCAGCATGGCTGGCCACATGGATGGGACTCAAACACTCAGACAAGTGCTCCTGCCCCTCGGGCTGCGCCGGTCAAGCCCGACTGCACACGCTGATTAGAATTAATGCATGTTACTGATTTATTCCAGGGAGGAGGCTCAGCTCCTAATTATCCTGAAGTCAAAGAGGTGAGGCTTCAGAGCTGCAGCTCATTCTTGAGTTTTTCTGCTGCAGACTCAAAGGACCACAGGTAGAGATAATGGGTCAATGACTTAATAAAGTCTGCTTCATCCTGTAAAAAAGAAAACACAAGCTTGTCTTACTTCTTTGGGGGGAAAAAAACCCCTTCACAAATCAATTATTTCATTCCAATCAATCTAATTTTATTTGTATAGCACATTTCAGGGGCAAGGCATTTCAAAGTGCTTTACATCATAACAAATACAAAAACACAAAGTCATGTGTTTTTCAGGTGTTTCAACAATCAAAACATGACATTAAGTCAAATGCCATGGTTAAATTCGTAATTGATTACGTTTCAAATACAACTCTAAACAGGTGGTTTTTTTTAGTCGAGATTTAAAGGAAGTCAATGTTTCAGCTGTTTTACAGTTCTCTGGAAGTTTGTTCCAGATTTGTGGTGCATAGATGCTGAATACTGCTTCTCCTTGTTTGGTTCTGGTTCTGGGGATGAAGAGCAGACCAGAATCAGAAGACCTGAGGTGTCTGGAAGGTCGATACAACAACAGCAGATCTTTAATTCATTGTGGTGCTAATCCGTTCAGCGATTTGTAAACTAACAGTATTTTAAAGTCTATTCTTTGAGCTACAGGGAGCCAGTGTAGGGACTTTAAAACTGGTGTTATGTGATCTATCTTCTTGGTTTTAGTGAGAGCGTGAGCAGCAGCATTCTGGATCAGCTGCAGCTGTTTGATTGATTTGTTGGGCAGACCTGTGAAGACACTGTTGCAGTAATCAATGCGACTAAAGATAAATGCATGGATGAGTTTCTTCCTGGAGATGTTCTTCAGGTGATAGAAGGCGGACTTTGTGACTGTCTTTATGTGGTTCTGAATGTTCAGGTCAAAGTCCATCTTTACTCCCAGGTTTCGGGCCTGATCAGGTTTTAGTTGTAATAACTGAAGCTGCGCATTGACCTCTTTAGGTCCAAAAATAATAACTTCAGTTTTGTTTCTGTTCAGCTGGAGAAAGTTTTGAAACTCTGATTCAGAAGACATTTCTTCATGGGTATCTTGTGAATGCAGTGAATGAGTGGAGGAGCAGAGCGGGAGGGGCAAAGAGTAGGAGAACCAGTCGCTCTGTCTCCAGTCGATATTATATCAGTTTGTTTTGTAATAGTTTGCTCCTGATACGCAGAAGGTTCCATCCTAGTCAGACATCCTTCAGCTTGTTCTTCTGAAGCGATGATGACATTGTTGTCTTTGTTGATAAAATGAAAAGGGTTTGCAGTGAGTAGCTTTAGCCCATGTTTATTAGGATTGCGTCCGCCTCTTCCAAAGAGGTGAAAGCGCTGCTTTAAATTATTTAAATAACATACAGTCAAATAATATATAAAGTCAATTAATTCAAATATGTTATGTGAAAATGACAGCTCACAAATGAGTAAAAACAATTAATAAATTCATGAAAGATATCTTCTAGTTCCTGGTGTAAACCATGTCTGCTTTAGCCCTCATTTAAAAAAAAATAAAAAAAAAACAAGGGCTGTCACACACTGGACAGTATTTACTTAGGAATTTGACCAAAGTCAACCAAGTAAAAAAAAAAAAAAAAAGGATCACTAGGCATAAAGTTAGGTCTCCAGTAGATGCACTGCATCTGAAAGTCTTGTATTTTTACATAAAAAAATAAAAACACGACCTGCGGAATCCCTAATCCTTCATGAAATCATCTACTATAATCCAGGCAGTCAATATCAAAAAGCAGGTTAAAACCATGTAAATCCTGCATGTCAGATGAAGTCATTATGTCAGCACCCACTGACTTCTAAAATTATTTTCCTCTTTCCGACTTGTTTGACTGCATGGTTAATGAGCTGCTGTAAGTGCTCCTCCACTTCTTCCTCGTCGTCCTGGCTGCATGTTCATCGCTCGGCGGTGCAGCCAGCTGCTTTCAGCCTCTCCTGAAGTGCTTGATTCAAAAGCCACTTGAGCAGCCAGTCTCAGAGCCTCATCAAAGGCTTCCCTGCACAACCCCAGGGGCCATTCACCGCCAATTAGAGAGCATCACAGAACAAGCATGCGAACACTCTGAAGTCTGCCAAATAAGAGCTGGAACATGCCTAAAGAATCTCATCAGTCTGCTGACTAAATGACTTAGTCAAATATAGTTTAAAATCATTCCTAACCCTATTAAAACGTCTTCTAAGATGACAAAAGTTGGATTCAAACACCCTTTAGTTATTGAAAAAGGTCCTTAAAATTGAGTAAGACTAGCCAAGTTTATTTTTTTTTTTGCATAGCATGTTTCAAAGTGTTTTACATGGTGATAACATAAACAATTTACGATGCAGCGACGTAAAGAAAAGTTGGACTATGGACTAAAATGTTTCAATTAATGTAATAAATAAAACAGTCAAAGGGAGCTGTAAACAAATGGGTGTTTAGTGTTCATTAAAAAGAACTTTTACAGTTACTGAAAGCTTGTTCCAAGTTATTGGAGCATAAAAACTGAATGCTGCATCTCCATGTTTGGTTCTGATTCTGAGGATGCAGAATAGATTTTCAGCTACCGCTGATCAGAATGAAACTAGAACATGGCATAATCAGCAATAAAAAACTAATATTTTTTTTTTCACAGCAGGTAGCCATCAGACATCAATGAGCTAATGGCTTAATTTGATCAGAATGTTTGACCACGTTTCTTGACAGAATTGATGGAACTTAGTTTGGCTTTTAAGTGTACCCAACAGATTTTAAATTGTTAAAAAGACAGGGGTTTGGGAATGCAATTTCAGAGGCTTAAAGTTATCCTGCTGTGTTCAATCTAAAGCCAATTTGGATAAGTCTTTGGTATCGTTGTCCTGTGAAAAAACCCAATTGTGATCAAATCCTAACTACCTAATCTGTCCCTGAATGGATTTTGGCCAGGATATTAACTTGGTTTGAGTTTTAGCTCTTTTAAGACAAATAAATTAAATTAAAAAGGGCTTGATGAATAAATTCCTTCCAAAGTAAAACATCCCAACTTGTCTACAACAACAGTGAGCTTAATTTTGTTTTCCTATTTTATTATTTCTTATTTTGTTGACAGTGGTATCCTCAGATTGCACTCCTTCCTTTATTCCTTTGTGGTCATTCCACCTGCCCTTCAGTTCTTCATGCCAGTGAGTCAAATCAAAGACAAAACAATCAGACAGATTAAAATGCACATCAGAAGCACCATTAATGTTACAGAGTGCTGTGCGATGGAGATAGGTCTTTATCTCTGATTATGCAACCCTCTCCTCTTTCACTGTTGTCTCTTTCCTACTCTCTCCCTCTCCAGCTGTACAGGCTTCTATTAGCATCTCATTACAAGTCATGCCAACACATGATTGGGAAATTAAATGTAGCTTACTTAATACAAATGAATAATGCATGACTGACGACTGAGGCCTGCGGGCGAGGTTGGGAGGGGTTGTTCGCCTTGAATATAGAGATTTGAAAATACAGTAATTGAACGTCGCCTTGTTTTAAAGGTAAAGCTGCTTGTTAGTTCTGTCTACTGTCCATTTTCAACAGAAGCCAAATCAAAACCCTGAAGTTGCCTTGTGTTGCTTCTTTACTGCTGGTCCTATTAGCAGAATGTGTTTTGCTAAAAGCGGGATCTTCATGTGTTTAACCTCCAGCTCATAAAGCTCAGAAATGTTTTTTTTTTTTTTTTTTTTTTTTTTCCGACCAGCAACAGTCACGCTTGGTAGAGGATGGGTTCACCATAAACACCCCAGCAGAGAATACAACTTCTATCATACTGCAGTTGGTGTTTCTGATTCTGTCTAATCTGTCTACTTTGTTTTACTCTCCTAGAAATGCAAAGCCCTTCCCAAAGAAATTATATCCTTACTGCATGTCTGCAAGGCAACCAATCTACATCCCAATCAGACCATTCCTTCTGGATGCTTTTCTTTTTTCGGCAAGTGAGTGCATATGAGTCATTCAGCAAAATATTACTCATTGTTGAATTTGCAAAGCCACAAGCTTTCCCCCGTAGCACATTAAAATATTTCCAATTTGACAGTTTTTGACTAAAAGGGGGCCTGACTTTCAAACTGATTATTTTTCCTTGTTAGTCAGCAGCAGATTATTTCAGATGGTGCAATGTGCCCTTGGTGGTTCCTCTTTCATGTTTAACAGGAGGAGCCTCAGATAAATGGTCTCACTCTAAGTTACAGCTGCTGTGCAACTGCAAAACTGGATCTAATGGCTTCATCCTGACAATGTTCCACTTGCAATGTCTAAACCTTTATCTGAAGCAAATATGAAAGTATGATTTCTTTGTTAATATCTTAATAACTTCTTGTGACTTTGCATTCTAGGCTACTTATTTGAGAATTTGTCAGAGATGGTATTTCAATTAGTTTGAAAAACTGGGTGCAGTCTGGTTGGAGCTTCTTTACATCACATTATGATTGTCTGTTTTATTTCTTTTGACAACCTTTGGTTGATTTTAACCACTAGAAAAAAAAAACCGAAGACAGCAAAGGTGGAATTGTACACTTCTTATTACATAATCATCACAATTTGACCTTGAAATATTTCGCATCGCACCTTGCAGTCGGGTTTGACTGTACCATACAAATTAATATTTTTCTTTCTTATTGCCCTTTAAACCATTCACTCTTGAAACCTTTAGCTTCTCCATCACATCAGATTGCTGATCCTTTTTTCTATAAGATCTAAGCTTACCTAACGTCCTCCAAGTGTTTTAGTTTTATGTGATGTCTTAATTTCTTCAAATGACATTGGATGGGAAAACAAATTCTTTAAATTCAATTACTGGCATTGACTAAAAATGTGGATGAGATATTTTTGTTGAAGTTTTTTCCAGCTAGACTTTTAAAATATAAATATATAAAGCGGTGTAAAGAATATCCCACTTTGTTAAACTTACATCTGTAATAATAGCAATTCTTGGTCAAGATTAATTGAAAAATACTGGTACGTCAGATGTTGGAGAAAGTATTGTTTTCTTGTTTCCATGATGAACCAGTATGAACTCTAAATGCTGTGATGGCATACGAAGAGAGAGCTTTTGGATCAGATTACTGAAACAAACTAAATGCGTAAGGAGATGAAGATACACTGTAGATGTTTAAATTCATTTTATCTGATGGAGAGAAAAGCAAAGCACGGAGAGAGATGTGATAAACCGGTGATAGTGACGTCTAATGATCTCTTTGCCTCCTCAGCTGCAGGAGGCAGAGCAGCTTCAGGCTAGCAGCCATTTTGAAGGTGGCTTTTCATGGCTGAGATGAAAAGAACAAAAACGCTGATTCACTCGACACATCTGCACAGCATTATGCAGCTTCTGTCTCAGCACCACCCAAAGGTTAAAGATAAAGCGCTGCTTTTTGCCCGTGTTACACTAAATATGTCTGAGGTTGTCACTGAAAGAACCACCAAGGGGAAGGAAGTCAGAGCCTCGGCTGATGCTGATTAGTGACTTTTCACCAGAGAACAACAAATCACGCTCTGTTTTTCTGTTACTGAGCTCTACTGTGTTTTTTTTAATTTTTTTATATTTTGCATATGTGATTACTCTCCTATCCACAAAATACAGACACGATTACAAATTGCTGCAGGGCTCTGCAATCATCCGCACAAGATCATCAAATCAGTGGTCGTTTATATAACCAGTCAGTCCAGATCAGGACTGTTTGTTTGTTGTTTAACATTATTATATGCAAAATTGCTGTATTAAAAGACATAGTTTCAGCTTTAAGCTAATGTTTACTTTTTAATATAAATGCATTTTAATACTGAATGGCTGGAAATGAATTAAAAGCACTTGCAGAGAAATCAATAACAATGAAAGACACAGACCTGGTCCTTGGGAGGTCTTTGAATTGAAATGTTCAAACCTCTACCCTTTCTCTTTCATGTAGTTTCCGTTTGCTTTTACATGATGTTCGTTTTTAACAACTCGTATTAGTGTTTTTCAGTGGTGTGTCAAGTCTGGGCTTTGGACGCTGTGCCGATAAACAGGTTTAAGAGATGTTTCAATAGTGAGCGCCTTAACTGTATGTTCTATTTGTTAAAATAACAATGCTGTAGGTAATCTTGCTTGTTCCTTTAGTTTGTTTTATGTTATAAGAAAAGTTTTCCACATTATGTTGTGCCCCTATTACGGTCTTTATTCCCAGGAATTGGCTAGTGATGTCAGGGGGGGGTCCCGTCTTGTACAGCTTTTGTGACTTAACATTGATGTTGTGTCAACCAGGCTGGGAGGTGCAGTTCTTTCTGTCTGTTAGTAAAATGTAAGTCCAACACTGGGATCTCCAAAATATGAGAAGCTCGGGGCCTTTTTAGTGTTTTATGCTTAAGCATTTTTTAAATGTCAGTTTATGTCAAAATCATCATTAATTAATCTCTTTAATTTTAAAACTCAGGAAGCTTTGAAATCTACAATTAATTTTCATTATCAATTGATGGTGTCAAACCTTGAATCTCTTTCATTCAGTGGAATGATTAAAAGTTTTAGAAAACTAGTGAAGTAAAAACGGTCATGTTTTGGTTGAGGCTTGTGATTAGATTTTCTTTGGTTGCTGAATGTGACCCCAATGCCATTTCTGATTGGTTGGTAGGGGAGTCATGTATTTTCCATGCACATTATTGCCATTTTTATAGCACAATTAAGTATTTGTTATCTTTAGTTGTTATTAAAGTACTGTGTATTTATATAAAAAAATAACTTAAAAGAAATTTAACTTCACATTATAGCCATCCTTGAAAATACCTTGAAATTGGCTGTCTCTTTAAGAAACTCTTACTCTTTCTGATACGCCATCACAACAGTGCTTCTCCATTATGTCATTTATAGACGTTCTTAGGAGCATTGGATAAATAAGTACTTTGTATGAAAAGTTCAGCAGATGTGCAGTTCTACCAGGTGTTTATCTGCTGCTGCCACTAGTCTGGAGGACCTGTGTGGGAGAGGTGTGAGGAGGGGATTCTCAGTGGGGTGAGATCTCAGCTGGGTACTGAAGCACCAAGGCAGAGCTTTGGGCAAATAGATGTTGCTTTGTAGGAGCAGGGGCTTAGGCACCCCTGTAAGGCTTTCAAGGGAAATCCAAAGATTTCTCAAACATAGATGAATGAATCCAAGCAACACTTTGGGTATGTGCTTGATGAGGAAAAAACATTTTAACATGATTTCAAGCTCAAAAATGTAGATTTTACATAATATCCACCTCCCCTTTAATACACAACTTTTATATTTTTTAGTAGCTGAGGTCTCAGTACTCACTAGGAGACACAGGTGGGACAGGTGAAGGACAAAAAAGAAAAATTATGAAAATGTTATTTTTTATTAAATAGTGTCAATTGTAAATTCTGCAGTATTTAGAAGACATATTCCTATTCATTGCTGTACTGATGTTGTGCAACTCTTCTTCAGACTGTTTTTTTTTATAAGACTTTCACATTTTTGTCCATTATTAGGTTGGCAGAATAAACGTAAATAAATAAATATATATTTTCTTCTGATCACTATAAATGATGAACAAATGTTTTTACCCCTTATTTTATTCTTTGAAGATTGAATCTTATTCACATAATAAATTCTCTGATAACTTTTGAATATTCAAAAATATTATGATTAAAACCAACTTAAGATCTAATAGAGGGGATGACACATTTGACGCTCTCCTGGAAAGTTGAAGGAGGAAAGCAGCTCTATAGGAGTGTAAAGTTAAGTTCAGAATAACACAAATAAAAAGTTCAGGGTGTATCTTTGGAATTAAAGAGTTTACTGCTTGTAGCCTACCTAACCCCATATGACCTTTATTGTCATGGCTCTTGGTTTTAGAGTTTCGATCCTATAGGTTAAAGAGAATGACGTTACAGTGCAAATCTCTGGTGGTGTTGCACTCAGATGTTTCCACCAGCAGATGTCAGCAGTGACTGCATTAGTCAGGACATCATGACAGGGAAAGGGGGATGTGCTCAGCCTTGATAAGGGTCCACCACCACTCCTGGAGCTCTCGCTCTAGTGAGGGACCAGCTATGTAAATACGGGGTGGGGCCAGATAACTGCTGACCTTGACATGCTCATGGCAGCAGCTTATCAGCCAAACAAGTCCGAGGCAGGAAAATCCTTGAGGGATGATGGAGAGGAGGGAACGTTTAACATTTGCTTCCCGACTGCCTGCTGTGGTTACATCATGGCTGACAAGCTGCTCTCCAGCAGTAACAGCGGCGTAAATACTCCATTTCACTGTTGCTGTTTTTTTTTTTTTTTTGCTGTGCCAACTACAGAAGACGAGTCCAGCGGCATCTGGCAGGGTGCCGCAGAAATCACACCATGTTATGTTTTTAAAGGAGTGGCCACTGCACTGCAACATGATGTGCAGGATAATTTAATTAGGCAAATTCCCCACTTCCTTAAACCTGAACACACCTCACTATTGGATTACATATCAAGAAATGTGTTGATGAAGCTGAAATGTTTAAAATCATTAAAAAAAGGTTTGAGCAAGTACATTGAGATGAGAGACATGGTTTGGACATGCTTGTTTCCATGGTGACCTAAAAAGTCACTAAAGTTTGCTATTCTTTAGAGATGTTGTGTTCACAATTTGTTTCTGTCATTACTGTTTCTAGGTAAAGCCTAAACCAATTTAATCTTGGTTTTTGTTTCTAAGCAATCATTTCTTTTTGTGTTTGCTTCATGAATGTGTTTAAAGCCAGACAGCCACAGCAGTGATGATCCCTGTTTACTGCTGTGAATAAAAATGAGGAGAACCTGAAGGAGGAGTTAAATCTCAGCTTGATGATTGGGGTTTACAGAAAATTGTTTTAAATAGGTTACAAAACAAGCTGCTGGCTGAGTTTTTGAATTTCAAAAGTTACTGGAATTCTTATTTATATAATTTGTATTCAAAATAGCATTTATAAAGGAATCCAAGATGTTGCCTGCAATAAAAAAAAAAGATCATTCTTACTCTAACTATAACAAAATAGAGGATTCTTACGCTGACCCTCATGATTATAAGCTTAAAGGTTCTGGTCATCACAGTGATTTAACTCAACAATAAATGATCAGTGATCACAGGTGAAGACTGTTTAGTTCTTCAGTGTTGTTAGAATGTTGTTGTGATGGAGCAAATTAAGACAACTGCAAAATTCTAAACACAGAACAATCGATAAGAAAATTATTTAGTTTGTGGAGGCAAATAAATTGAAAACATTTCAGTGCAATTTACTGCATCAATTTACTGTCTTGTGTCTTGTATTATACTATACTATAACGTTCCTGACTTCACAGAGGTGTAGTGTCTACGAGAGTTGCAACCTTAACAAACCGTTCTCTGGGGACATTTGTAGAAGCACAAACAGTTCCTGCTCACAACACATTCAACTAATCATAGCGCTCATTTCACAGACATCAAACACAGCTGGAAACAAAAGGTCACCGGACAGATATCTTACAAACGTCTGATAAAACTCTCATATTATTCTCATAAAATCTTGTTAGACCACACAATCATGGGGAAGACTTCTAACTTGACAGATGTTCAGAAGACAGTCATCCACACCACTCTCAAGGAGGGTTTTCACCAAAATGTCATTGCTGAAGAAGACGGTTCTTCACAGAGTTCCAAGCAAATTAATAGAAAATTGAGTGGAAGGCAGAAGTGCAGTAGGGAAAGGTGCACCAACAACAGCGACAACCACAGCCTTGAGAGGATTCTCTAGTAAAATCCATTCCGGTCGAGACACCGCACACAGACAAAATCTTGACATCTGCTACAAATGTGGCATTTCCCTTATCAAGCTTCTCCTGTGCCAGAGTCAATGTCAGAGGTGTCTTATCTGTGATAAGGAGAAAAAGAAGTAGACTGTTGTGCAACGGTCTAGAGCCCTGCTTTCAGATGAAAGCAAATTCTGCATTTCATTTGGAAATCAAGGTTCCAGGCTCTAGAGAACTAGTGGAAAGGCATAAAATCTACATTACTTGAAGTCAAGTGTGAGGTTTCCAGTAAGTGATGCTTTGGGGTGCCATGTCAACTGCTGGTGTTGGCCAACTGTGTTTTCTGAAGTCCACAGTCAATGCAACCATCTACCCGAAAATTCTCGAGTAGACAGACTTGACACTTGATTCACACTGCTAAAGGTGCTGGTTCAATAACCATGGTGTTCCTGTTCTTGATTGGTCAGCAAACTGAACTTAAACCCCATGGAGAATCTATGGTGTATTGTCAAAAGGAAAATGAGAGACACCAGATCCAACAGGGCAGATGACATGAAGCTACCAAAGCAATCTAGGCTTTCACCTATGCACTGATACAGGTTGATTGTCCCTATGCCATGGTACATTGATGCAGTAATTTATACAAGAGGAGGCCCAACCAAGTATTGAGTGCATATAAATGTAAACACTTTATTTGATATTTCTGCTTAAAACATCAATTTTGATTGGTCTAATGTGATATTCTAATTTTCTAAGATGCAGGTTTTTGGCTTTTCCTTATCTGTAGCCATAATCATTAAAACTGCAAAAAATAAAAGTGTAAAGTCTTTTACTCTATGTGATGAAGCTCTATCCATTGAGAGAACTTAATCTTTAACTTACCAAGAAGGAGACTTTAAACCTTTAAAGCAAAGCGTATTTTGATACAAAGGTAATGCACCAAAATCCCTGCTAAGATGTGAGCAAGCCTGGTGAAGTGAAAAAGAAACTACCTCAGTATTTGGTGGACCTAATGATGAGGGTTGAGGATATAATTTAGTTCCACCAATTTCAAATATTTCTTGTGGTGAGGAAGCATCTGTAATAACCAGTAACGGTGGCTTTCTGGAGTGTATTCTGTATTTGTTGGAAGCTTGGTTGGTTTTTACTGATCCATAGCGTCCACCGGCTCGTGGCAGAGAGTCTTTCTGCCGTTCTTCCAGCACCAGGCACCACCACTCAGGCATGACAATAAAATGCAGAGCATGAAATTAACTGTGCCTGCTGTTGGAAAAATCAGCACCCTCCATCTTTCTGTGCCCTCTCGCTTCTTTCCTTCCCAGACAGTTTCCCCTGAATCCCATATCCTGGCTGTTCTCAGGACATTACGATGAGAAATCTGCATCATAGCAACACTGCGACGGCTCAGAGACGTAACAAACGGCTTTAAAATTTTTCTCGATTTGCCATGTTTCTGGCAGGCTTTGTTAAAATAAATGTATTTTTAATATCATCTGGAGCAGCAGAGCATGTGCATTAACTGCAGGAGGACTCTTTGAGAGTTGCTTTGCCTGGATAATACTTGTAGCCAAGGCCTTATTGACCGTACAGGCTTAAATCTAAGCACAAACACTGCACAGCCTCTCCCCTCCCCAGTGACAGGCGGAGAGATGAGCCCCAGTGAACTGAGTAACGAGCTAATCATGAGCATCCCAGTAATAAATAGGTCTTGTTCATAGTCCACTAATCCCAGTCATTTAGTCGTGGTGAGGCTGCAGAAATCAATTACTGCATCTGGAGCTTGCTCTCTGCTTTCCAGCTGCACACATGTCCACCCCTCTGACTCTTGAGACAAAGAGTTGCATTCTTAATGTGCTTCCAGATTTGTTTGTTATATAGTAAATTCATACTGTTGTATTTTTGCTCCTTACATCTGATAATATCAGGTTCCTATTTTTCTATCTACTCTTTAATATTTAGACTAATTTGAGGTTTATTTTATAGTTAAGATGAGTTTAGAACACTGAACACATCGCTGTAATGAGGATGTGTTTCGAACTGATTTGCCCAGTATGTTTCATCTCTTGACTTTACCCTTCAACACTATCAAAGTGCACAAAGCAAGGAGGAGAGGAGTGCACTCCTAGAAAACAATTTGCCATCTGTGCTTAATGGCATCTGAAGACCATCCACCGTCAGGCTCCACAGGGAGCTGGCCTCGAGGTCCCCATGTTTGAACAGAAACAGAATAAACACACAGACAAAAAAACAAAAAACAAAACAAGATCCAGTCTTCTTTAAGTCACGGTTTATAAATCTGTGGATGAATCAGGAGAAGAGTTAAAACCATTTTTCCTTGGCAGCTGAAGAGCTGAATCCTGTGGATACCAATTAATCAAGCAGTTGCAGACTTCCTGCTTTAGAGTTTTTTTGTTTATTGCTTATAAACAAAATTATACTTTGATCGAAGGATCTGAGGCTTTTAAAGGTACCAGTTTTTGGGGATTTCATTCTTTGTTTTTCATCCTCTCTTTTGCCTCAGCCTCATATCCATCTCGCAGTCAGACTCCGGCAGCTGATTCTTTCCTTGAAATCACCATCTGAGTGCGGAGAATGAGTGTGGAAACACTGTGAGGCTTTCTGCACCAACCCATGTCTCTCACAAATTAACCCTTGTGTCTCAATCGCTAATAGTCCGTTTTATTTGATTGCGCATGTGTTGAGGTGGTGGGCGGCGGCGGGTGCCAGCCTATCCCCGAGCAGCGTTCCCCTTCTGGCTTTCAGGGAGCTGCATCGCCATGGTGATGTCATGCTCAAGCTGAGCGCCCGCCTTCATCCAACAAAGCTGACTGATTACTGGTGGAGAGGAGAGAAGAGGAAGAGCAGCAATCGATCTGATGATCGAACCACGAGTCGACGTCACTTTGGGTCTGATCAGCTTCCAGGATGCGTTTCCAGTCACAAGCTTTTAAAGTTTGCCCCTTAAAGGCTGTTGATCAGACTGACATGATGATGACATAATCTTCTGTGAACAAGTAATCATGATAACAAGCTGCGAGGTTCATACAGTTTAATTTAATCTCATCTGAATGCAACATTTTCCAGAGGTGCAGTAAAGATTTAACTGAAAGCTCTGCTCACAATATGGTTCCAGAACCAAAAGGCCTTCTGATAGAGGCCCTTACGCAGATTAAAAGGAAGAACAAAGCCTATAGGATTTTTTATTTTTATTTTTTATCTTAAGTCCATTAAGTGCACTTTTTACTTTACTTTTCAACCCTGATAAATGTTATTTTTATTCGTTTATTTGTTTGGCCATTTTTCCTGTTAAAAATATGAAGTATAAATACATGTTTAAGTAATTTTTGTTGATAGTAATAGCAGGACAGTTTGTATATTTCTAATCTTCTGAACACTTAAAAAATTAAGTTTGGAGTAAAATGAAAGTTTCTAACATGAAATGTGAAATCAGTAGTGTATGGTGTTCAGGAAGTGCTGTAATGGGCAATAATAATAATCTACAAAGCAAAAGCAGAAGCGCAGATACAAGTTAGTTAGCAATAGGTATTTAAACGATGGAGGGCCTTTCCAGATTGTTGTGAAGGAAAGATAAATGCCTATCCTAACTACAAGGTCGGTAACTCATGCAACAATCCCTGATGGGGGGGGAAAAAACAAAAAAACGCATGTATTTTATTGTGATTAAGCAGGGTTAGAAACACATTATATACTTTTCATAATATGAAGATAAATGAGTTGACATTTTTCCATCCTTCAGAGTCGTAGGAAGTTTCCTGTTGTAATTATCACATTATATTTTAGTCGTTTAAGTTCATGTTCGGTAACAAAACTGAATAATTTACTGCCAAAGTTTGCAATGAGATTTTATACAGAATATAAAATATAAAAAACTCAAAAGTGTTCAATATTTTGCTACCTTAAACTAAGAATATTTTTTCTCCTGAAATAAAAATTATTTTCAAAAGTTGCCTCTGAGATGTATTTGTAGAATCTTTATTTTCCTAATTTTTTAAGTGTCTTAGGGTAAAAACTGGCTGAAGTTTTGAATACCTCACCGTCCATTTGTGTCTTTTTAGAAGCATTATTTATTCCAGCCACTGTTTTTGGTGTTGAAGGAGTGGTCCATACACCCCAGTGTGAGAAGGTGGCGCTGCTGTAGCAAAATGCATTTCTGAGCAGAAAAGGCTCATCTGGTAATCTCTGGTGACTTGTTTCTGTCATTGCGCTGTCATCATCGGCCAGATGACACTGGTGTCAAACGCTCCTGTGGGAGTCAGCTGTGTGTGCGAGTGTGTGGGGTGGGGGTTACCAGGGTTAAGGGGAGCTAATTTCACGCCTTTTTATTTGCACGGGTCTCAGGAGACAAACTCTCTATAAGCATTATCACTTCCAGCTGGTTCAAATGGGACAGACGAAACGAGACCAGCACACAGTCTTTGTGTTTGTCCCTCTTCTGTCTCAATGTGATGATGCCTTCCAGCACAAAGCTGGCTACATTAAGAAACTATTATCATTTTCCTATTTGTGGAGGAAGGAAGGTTTTAGACACAATTTTGAACCTCCGTGCTGCAGATTCTCAGATTTAATCCGATCTTGATTCATGAGCCTTTCATAACTTCATGCATCGTTTTGAGACCGATTAGAAAATATTATTTTGTGTTTCTGATTTTTATCCTGATACTCCATCTCCTGTAGGTGCACCGACGATCAGCAGAGCGCCTTCGAGACTTGTGTTGCGCCAACCGGGGCACCTTCATCAAAGTAGGCCAACACCTTGGTGCTTTAGACTATCTGCTGCCCGAGGAGTACACCTCCACCCTGAAGGTGCTCCACAGCGAAGCTCCTCAGAGCACCATGGAGGAGATTCAGCAGGTCATCAGAGAAGATCTTGGAAAGGAGGTACATGTGGTTTAACATCACCTGCCACTAAAAATAATGACAGATTTTAGGTTAATTTGAAGGTTAATCTGAAGTACTTATACAATGAAACAGAGGGTTTACGTTCAGCTATCATTGATCATTTGGTTGAGAACAAAATGTTATATTTTCAGAAATTGCAAATTGTGATGTACGGTGATGAGACATGAAATTACAGAAGAAACATGCCCACAGCATCACCAATCCTGCCCCATGCTCAATAGGCATGAGGAGCTTCACCTAACCTTATTGTTTTATGCTAGTCCAACCAGCAGTGTTTGCAGCTGAAAAACTCAGTCTTAATTTGATGTGACCTAAGTCTGAGTAGAGTTTCGCAAAATCAGATGCTTATGATTGTGATGGCAGGAAAGAAAAGGTCATTTTTCTGGGATACCTTCCGAATAACCTGTGGTTGTATAGATAGCATCCAGTGGTGCTTAAAGAGACCTGGTGAGTCATGATTTGATCTTAGGATATTTTTTAGATCCTTATCTCCTGTTTTCTGTAGATTGACTGTGTGTCACAGTATCAGTTGCTGTAAACTTTTTAATTGCTGCGCTGAGTAGACGTGGGCATGATTAGGGCCACAGTGTGTAGTATTTTTGAGATTCATGATGGTTCACATACATATCTGACTTAATTTAATGGCAGCCTCTCTGCTCCATCCTATTTTAAAAACTAGCTAATAGAAATACTTTATACTTCCTACTTAGTCCTAAATACTCTGATCAACTGGTAATGATCAGAGTATTTATTTTATAGGAATATTTAGGTGTGTCTTTGTTTGTGATAGCAGAGGTTTCTTTTCCCCCCACATTGATTAAATGTTCTCCAAATAAAGGTTTTTATTATTACATAATTTTTATGATGTCATGCACAGAGAAATCTGCTGGTTACCTGTTTTGGGATGGAATATGTTAGTTTTTTATTATGTGCACAACAGTAGTTCTCTGTTCTGCCATGGAAATAGAGCTTTAATTGTTCTGCACCACAATTGGCTCAGTTTGGATGTAGCGCAAAGTCTGGCGTGATGTGAAGTCCCACAGCCGATTGAAATACAGACCTTTTGATGAAAGCTGTACTAATTAAACAGATTTGAATCCTGAATGATTCAACTCCTATCTGTCACCTAAAGTGTCTGCTCTGTGGGAGACACGACTGCAGCGTTTGATAAGAGTTATCAGACACGTTTAACATTAGCAAAATAATTTGTCACAGAGTTTTTCAGAGCAAATGCACAGCCATCCCAGTGTTCTTTTTTTTTTTTTCAATGGCATTGTATTTGCAAGGTTAGAGAAAAAAAGGTGTTTTCTTGAACATTGCTGCTATACTAGTGGTGTAAATTGAAGTGGAAAAGATGTTGAACATTTTACGGAAATCTTGGATTTTTATGCGGCGTTCAGGAGTCTGTATACATTGCTGTATACCAATGCAGTTTGTTATATTATTGTAAAATACGGGAATTTTCTTATTAAAGCAGCTTGGATTGACAGTTAAGTGTAGAAAGTACAGGTTCAAATACAAATAACAGCAGTTGAAGCAAAGTGAGATTTGCCTTAATAAAAGAGTACAAAGAGCATTTTATTCTCTGTGGAAAGAAAGTATGTCTTTGAGCTCCCAATTTTCCCTTAATGCACTTACAGCTGCACTTTTTGGCAAGTGACGCTCCTTTGTGACGAGCTCTGATTTGATGTTAAATGTGCACTTGTCTGCACGTGTGCACTTTGTGGATTGTGGGGAAAGAGAGGTCAAATAAACCAGAACTGGACCAGGGTGACATTGTGTCCTTGTTTGGTTTTATAAGCTGAAAAAGCTGTTACAGCTGTTGGCACAGAGTGCAATGTTTGCTCTCAAACTGGTTGTTATGACAGCCTTTTAGGGCCTGCAGGAGGCCAGGCAATTATTCTGTTATACTCAGATACACAGGTCCTCTCCTAACACACACTCCCCTGGTAAAGAAGTGGACTTATTGTTCCCATTGTGTAGATGCACTAAATCAGCAGCCTCAGTCAAGTTGCATAAAACCATCAAGTTTGGACTGAACTTTATTCTGTTGCTAAATATATCTAGTTATTTCAATCTTTTCCATTGGATCAGAAGGAATACATTCTGCAGGTAAAAGGTCAGAACAACACAGTCTAGCCTGCACATGTTGATCATATCTTCATTCTCTGTATTTTTTTTGTTGGATCACTTTGGTATGAACTTTCACAGTTTTACAGTTTCAGGCTTACGGTTCAAGGAGGTTTTGGAATAGATAAGGCAAAACACATTTTACTGCTGAAAGTGGCTACTGTTTCTATCGAAGGGTGTTAGAGTAGAATAGAAATACTCCTTATTGTTCAGAATACAGAATTACATGAGGGCAAAGTTTCAACATAAATACTGTGCAGTTATTAAATATAGCATTCTCTGATCCAAGCCAATGGCTGTTGGTTAATTTAGAAAGAATGTACAAAATCTGTACTTGAGCATAAAATAACAACAACAGACTATTAGAAAAGTGAAGATAAAAACTGTAACAACCGAGATGTCCAGATACCAGCAAAAATTTTATTTAAAATGAGAATATAACTGCAAAATAACTACAAATAACTGCAAATATCAGCATGTATGCAAACACTTACTGAGCAAGTTGGAAGCAGTGATGCAGTTACAGATTCTGACAGCTGCAGGGAGGAAGGATCCATGATTCATACCATAGTGTATGTAGGATACAGCAGTCTGTCACTAAAGGAACTCTCCAGCTTTGAAACAGCTTCATTTAGCTGGTTTGAATTTTTACATTGACATATGTAAGAACATATATATAGTTATTTTTTTAGACTGCAAAATCAATTGTGTCATTTGGAAAAAAATATCCAGAAGAAACTTTTATCCAGTCTACAAACAACATTATGCTTGCACATTAGGCAGTGCAATTTCAAAAAAATTACATTTTGAGTGAACGGGATTTAATGGGAAAATTATTTTTTACATTTTAAAACATATTTTTGCTAAACTTGATGGCCCGGTTATACATGTAAATTTTATGTAGTTTCACTTTTATGCAGTTGTTCTCTATGGCAACTGCACTCCCATCCAGTTAATTAAAAAAAACACATTATTTGAGATTTGTATTTTTATAGGGTAGGAAGTAGCTCCAACTTGCAGGCTAATTATTAGTACCACTTGATTTTCAAACCATGTTTACAGCAGTGCACCTGCAGCGTCTCCAACGTTCAGAGGAACTTTTGTAAAGCCCTCAGAGGAGGGAAAAAAAGCACAAATTATAAGTTTGATCTTACATTTTATATCTGTACAGTTATTCAGAGTCATCCTCTAATGTACAACCAATACATAATATTTTTCTCAGGCTTTTTACAAAAGGTGCTCATTGGGTTTGATTTCTCCTGCTTTCTGCGTAGGGCGTCATTATCCCTGAAAAGGCAATGATACAACTCTTGTATGTGGAAAGCAGGGGGAATGGGATGAATCAGCCCTCTTCCCTACTGAAGTGGCTGGGAAAGAAGCGATGCTGATGAGCTGTACCAGGCGGCTCCGGAGCTGAAGCGGCCGCCGCTCCAGCATCATTTCCGTTTCACCGCACATGCTTCTTTTTTACAACATGGCCTTTATGTCATGTAGAAGGATCGAGTGGAGCGTAGAGCTGCCGTGCTGTTTCCAGCACCATTTGTGGCGACATATGCATTCCCACTGTGCACAGATCTGGCTGCAGCGAATCTGCTGAAAAGCCCGCTCTGCACAATATGTTGTTTTACCAAACTGAGTCCAGGACGAATGTCACACTTAGCTGGTACTAAAGGCGTGACTTGGGAGAACATGATGGCAACATGGCTGTTCAGGTTGGGCAGTGTGGGTGTGGGGACATCTGTGGACGTGGCTTTTTCAGGAAGTGGAAGTGGAATGTCGTTCCCAAGCTGATAAAATCCCAAATGAGCCAAAGAATTTAAACAAAAAAACATGAGGGGGCGGATTATTGTGGAGGCACACTGGTCTATACCGGAAAACTCTGTTTTGCTATCAGTGTTTATAATTGTTTATGTGGTGTTATTTGGATGAGATCAACAAATCAAAGCATTAAACAAAAAAGCATGATGTATCACAGAGATGTATTGTAAAACTCAATGCGATGCAGAATGATACAGAACAGCCTGATTGAACTGATTAATTGCCCATTGGTAAAAAGTTTTTTATTTATTTTAATCTAATTTAAGCAAGTTTAAGCAGCTCTCTCAAATATGTTACTTCCCAGCAATCCATCTTTGCCACTGTTACCCTAGTGGGGAGAATAAATCTCCCTGAATAAGAACTGTGGGTTTAGAAAGTAATAAAATCCAGGAAAAAAAAGAAAATCAAGATTACATAGCCTCTCATACCTTTTTGGGAATGAAAAAAATGCATATACAGAGTTGATAACAGGAATAATTGTGCTAACTATTTGCCCTAGCTAAATAATACTCTGTAATCCAGGTGCAGATGTAAATTAAAGAGAAAGAAGACAAGCTAATGGCGGTGGATAATGGCGTTCTCCAGGAAAAAGACACAACTATATACAGAAGCCCTGGGCCAGGAACTTGTGTTGCGAAAAGAAAAACTGAGAGAATAGAAACAACTTATTACAGCAGTAGATATGTCAGTCACTTTGTTCAAGAAATTGTAACTGGCCACTAAAGTTCTATCAGTGATCCTACCCAAGATAGAAGAAGCAAAGCTAATCCCAGAACTGATCTCAAATTATTTGGAGATGCTTTAGTATGGGTGGAAGATAGAAAAAAGGTTTAGTCTAAAAATATTACCAACCGATACTTCTAGTTAAAGAAAGGTATGGTAATCTTAATGAATCCTTAGAGTAAGCACAGAGAGGAGAAATAGAGTATTGTTTAAGTAAAAAAAAAGCTCTGAGCTAAGCAAATATAGGTGATAGATTAAATGTTATTTGGAGAAAAGTGATCTTTATTAATCGGGACACCAGAAGCTTTTTTTTAATGACAAGCACCTGCATGGACAGCAAAGAGTCCACTTATGAAGAGGATTGCCAGGTTTTCTTCCCCCTGTGGGAGCAAGAAGATGAAGACTGCAGATGGAAGATGCCAACATCGTGATGAGTTCAGTGACTGATGAAATGTGGTGGAAAGTAAAGCATCCAGGCTTCTGACTCCAGGGGGATAAACTCTGGTTCAGTACAGATGGATGCCGATCACTTTGGAAGTGGAAACAATAATAACTATTTGTTGTGATGGGAAAATAAGTGTGGTTATACTTTTTGTAGACATAAGAGATATTCTCCTATAACTTTCCAAAACAACCTGGTTGGTATCTTTTTTATTATCCTGTCATGACTTTAGTATTTAACATTCTGCCTAATGCCTGTAGAGTCTGAAATGGAGATGTTTTTTTTATTATTATTATTATTATTATTATTATTATTTTTCTGAATATTGTATTTTAGATGTTTTCTTTAATGTTTAATATGCAAAATTTTACATTTATTAGATGATTTGGCAGTTTTTTATATATATTCAATGCAGGCCAAGAAAGGGATGTATGTATATATTTTTTCATATGGCTTTGAGGTTTGCATTAAGATCCCTTGAAAGGGCCGTTAGTTTTTCAACTTCTGCAAAGCAATCTCTCTGTTCTGCTTCTTTCTTTTTCTTCTCTCCGCTCTGTAATGATTTATGTATTTTCAGCCAGCTGGGGCTGTGGCTCACTGCCAGCAGCCAAACTGGCCACCTTTCCTCTGTGACACAGACACCGATGTGTTTCCATCCAACTGCGAGGCCTCAGGGGCCATTTTATTTGTGCCATAACTCATTTCAGGGAACGTATGTCACTGAGGGTCTGCCCTGTGGGAGCAGGGCCCAATCGCATGCATTACCATGTTTATTAACTCCACAGCCGAATTGAACATGAGCATTGACTGCATGGCAGAGAGCTCCAAACATTCATAGTATTCCCTCCTCTCTTAGATCATGTTGATCCGAGTTTCTGTTTGGATTTTGTTGGGATTTCTCAGAGCTCAGGCAGCTGCTTAAATTGATGGGCTCATCTGAGAAATTACACGTTTTCTTAACCCATGAAAGTACTTTTGGCATGTCAGATCCCACTGGATTGTTGTTGTCATCCTGTGTAGACACTGGTGGGTGCAGACAATTTCATTCCATTTAGCATATTTGCATAATGAATAGCTCAGCTGAGGCCGCACAGCAGCTCATGCTGGATGTATAATTTAATATCTGGTGGCATCGTCTGCAGGGCTCATGTTCTGTCTGTACCTGATGGGCCAACATCATGTTCAAATTAGCCTCTTTTCACGTTGCACAAACAGCAGGGGAGTTTTTCCCACTTATGGACTGGTTTGAGATGGAAACAATATGATGGTTGTTCTAAGAATACAACACAGCTTCCTGGAGGAGATGGAGAGGAATGAATAACCTCCTATGCCTCATAACGGTTAGTTTGATGGCTTGTGGAGTTGTTTCTATTCCTGGTGTTTAAAACAAAGGTGCTAATTATTTTCTTTTTTCCTACATACTGAAGTATGGGGGGAAAAAGGTTAGTCAGTTATTTTTGTTAACATAGAAATCACAATTATGTAAGAAATTATTTGAGTTTGGGAAAACAATGCATTTATTGGTTTGGAGAACTGTGATTTGCCTTGACATTAAATTTGCTTTAATACTTTCAGCTTTGACCCTTCTCTTACAATAACTAACAATGCATTTTATAAGTCTTTTTGTGACTTCACTGATTCTGTCAAAGGTAGAAGCTAATGATAGTCCTGCAAGCTAATTCTGAAAAAAAAAATAAAATAAAATGAGGATTAACAGTTCCTCCAGTTCAAACCTAGGAGAAGATAATCTGCTGTTTAGAATTTGAAATGTTGTTTCAAAGTTCAAGTGTTTGTCTAAATATGTCTTCAGGATGCATTTCACTCTTAAAATTGTTGTGTATAACAACAATGTCAGCAAGGAGCTGCTGCAGCACTGAGGGAAAAGTATTTTCTTGAGGCTGTATGTTGCTTTTTCCTTTGTTAACTGAACAGATTTGTCTCCGTGAAGCAGGGCAGCCTCAGGGCGATTCTTAGATTCCCAAGTACACAATAAGTCGTTTCTAATAACTGAAGGTCCCTCGGGAAGTCTGTTTAACCTTCAAACCCACACACTAATTACTGTGTGTGTTCTGGGAGTCCACGGAGAGCAGTGGCAGCTAATGAGGGACCACCTATGCTCTGAGGACAAACTGGAGGCTGAATGCTGTGATAGAGACGTGCTGGTGGGCTGAGGAGATCAGGCTGCAGGCTTGGATCTGTGCACTCATGGTTCCCTTTCTGGATATTCATATGCTTGATGTTTTTTTAACAAAAGAAGTCTTGCAACATAAAATACACCTGTTTGCAACCTTTAACTACATAACTAAAAAACAAAGGGATGGATGGGACAACACATTGTCATCGGGGTATACACAAGACACGAGTAGTTAATCTTGTTTTATGCCCGTCACCCAGTTGCAAATTCTCCAAGGAGAAAAATCTAAGGTGCATAAATTAGCAATGTAAATTATATTTTTACCTGCATTTACAACTTTTTACGTATGACATATGACCAGACAATGAGTTGCGATTTTCTCCCTCTCTGTGTCTGTTCTCCCGCAGCTGTCTGAGTTATTTGTTTCATTCGAGGAGGATCCTCAGGGCGCCGCCTCTTTAGCACAGGTCCACAAAGCTGTCCTGCACGATGGGAGGACGGTAGCTGTCAAGGTCCAGCATCCCAAAGTCCAACGACAAAGCTCCAAGGATATAATGGTGATTGAGGTGAGTCTGAGATGGTGGGATTTTCTGTTTTGTCACTCTTTGAACCGTAGAGCCATACATCCTCTTTCTGTATCAGCTCCATCATGTTTAGGTTCATATTATAAAGGGCTGGAATCGATGGACCACAACGGGTAAAATAGTCATCCATCACCACACACGCACACACACAACGACACATCGATGGGCAATTTAGAGTTGGATGCAAGTTTATGGGGAACCTGGACAAGACCAAACTATGCATTGTGTGAGTACACCAACTTCAGACGGGAACAACTGTACAGAGCAATGCTATGTGTGTTTCTTTCACAGAATCCTTTGCAGCACTTTGTTAAACACTTCCTACTGGTTGATTATCCTCAGACTTTTTTTTTTGTGATGTCCCAGTTTGAAATACTCCAGTTTTTAACCTTAAGTTATACAACTGGAGTCATTTTAATTTCGCTTGAAGACATGACATTCTAACCCAGCCTCTCAGGAACCATGTCATAGTGTTTTATGCTGTTTATTTTGAAAAATAATACTTCAATAAACTAACCTGTGTGAAAATATTTAACTGAAACTTTAAAGTTTTCAAAGCTCTTTTTAGGAACTCAGTCTCAAAGTAGGAAAATTTGAATATTTTAGTGTTTGTATTCTAAGACACAAAAAACACAATTACAACTCCCAAAGATGGTGTTTTGTTAAACAATACAGTTTGAAAGAAGCAGATATTCTCCCTTTGCTTCATGTGGTGCTCATGCTTTTCAGGATACAACTAATAAAATAAATGACTTTACTTTTAGGGTGTCATCAAAGATGTGACTGTATACTAAAGTACAACTTTATGTCTTCTACATAGATGGTCAACATTTCTAAAACCTAATTTTTAAAGTTTCTGGGTCTTTGTTTTACATTGAAGGTGCTGGTAAAGGCAGTGAACTGGCTCTTTCCAGACTTTTCCTTCATGTGGTTGGTGGAGGAAGCCAAGAAGAACATGCCGCTGGAGTTAGACTTCCTAAACGAGGGTCACAATGCTGAAAAGGTGGCCAAAATGCTGTCCCACTTCCCTTTTCTCAAGGTACACACATTTAATATTATTTACCTGCATAGCTTTGTTTTACACCCTGAAATTGAGTAAACCTGGAGCACACTTCTTTTATTCCACAGCTGTCTGTCTCTAATTAAAGTCAGGGTATTTAAAACGTTCTTTTCTGTCGTTAATAGAGGTCAGAGTCTTCCTTTGTGTCAGAGATCTTTCTTTGTGTTGCCCGTCAGCTCCTCTACAATCAAGCAAAGCTGCATTTGAAGACTCATATTTCCATTACTAGATAGAGTTGGACTTCATGGTGTCCTTTTTCTTTAATATGTTGGTTTGAGAATTTTTATTAGCTTTCTGAATGTGAATTAAGTTCTTAATGCCCTGCTGGGTTTTTGTGTTTTTATTTTTTGTTGTTATTCAAAATATTAAAACATCTATTTTTAGCCAGTTAGTGATTCTTATTCTGCACATTTCAATTGTATGATTTGGCCTTTAATAAAGACATCACATTTGAAGAATAAAATGTGATTGTTTGTGTCTGTCTATAAACAAGACTGAAATAACTGTTGAAAGGAATCTGTAATTATTGATCAAGTTTTATTTCAAATTGCAACAAATTCCAGAACAGTTTGTTCAATGAGAGAGGTTTCATACATTGTAATGTCTCCAGACCTTCTGCTCTCACTGAGAGGTTCTGATATTGAAAATATTAAGCAATGAAGAGTTTCTGGAGGATTCCTCCTGCAAACACATTTTAAGGTTTCTAAAAAAAAACAAGCCTATCATCATCCCAATTATGATCTAGAAAAGTTTCTACATTTTTCTAAATTGTAGTCAAGTCAATCCTATACTGTCTTCTTAGGATGTATTCACACCCATCACTTTGGTTTGCTTTAAAGAAACCGAAGTTTGTTTCCCCTTTTGGTCCAGACTTTTTGTTCCAATCTGAATACACTCGAGCAAATCATGGTGTGAATTCAAAATTACAGGACATTCCTGGTGTGATTACACCCATAATCAGCTGAACGATTGCCATTTATGTAGAATGTGGTTTTCCACTGTCTGGAAAGTTTTTCATGGACATCGCTGGAAAAGAAGCAATATTGAAAGCAATGTCTGACTTTTCTGCTGTCAAAGAAGTGTATCATCACATCACATCTCCCATGTTTTTCTTTTTTTTAGGTTCCCATGATTTATTGGGATTTGTCCACAAAGAGAATCCTGACAATGGAGTTTTTAGAAGGAGGACAAGTCAACGACAGAGAATACATGAAGAAACATTGCATCAACGTCAATGAGGTCCTGATTCTGTGGATAATAATTAAAAGTCAGAAAATGAAAGTATTTTCATTATTGTAACTTTAGACACCATCAAACACATGCTTGAAGCAAAACCCAGAACTAGTTATTTCTTTCTTTTTTTTTTCTTAATAAAAAAAGCAGCAGCTTTAGGCCAGGAAAACTACTGCTGCAGTCTTACTGACTAATTTGGCTTCATAGGCAGTTAAGGTCAATGTTTTATAGACCTAACACAAACAATTAAAAATTTCACTCGTCAAGTTTAAAAGTCTGCTTGAATTTCTCCTACTTGTGGAACAATTGCACAACTATTTCCTATAAAGTATTTTGGAGGAAACAATGGTGTTTGCTGAAGCAGTTTTCATTTATTATTTTTTTTATTTGAGAAGACTCATGACTTTTTCTGTCTTGATCTTATGTGGGTATTTTGGAACCTTATCTGAGTTCCATTTAACCCTGTGCAACTACAGAGAGAACCTGAGTTGAATTCCTCATAATTCGTCCAATTGGTTTCTGAGTGTACAGAATGTGTACATGGAAAGACGGATGGATAAATGAACGGATGGATGATAAATAGAGCACATAACACCAGTTTTAAAGTCTCTACACTGGCTCCCTGTAGCTCAAAGAATAGACTTTAAAATACTGTTGTTAGTTTACAAATCACTGAACAGCTTAGTACCACAATACATTAAAGATCTGCTGTTGTTGTATCAACCTTCCAGACCTCCTAGGTCTGCCGGTTCTGGTCTGCTCTGCATCTCCAGAACCAGAACCAAACGAGGAAAAGCAGCATTCAGCATCTATGCACCACAAATTTGGAACAAAATTCCAGAAAACTGTAAAACAGCTGAAACACTGACTTTCTTTAAATCTCGACTAAAAACCCACCTGTTTAGAGTCGCACTTGAAACGTAATCAGTTACAAATTTAATGATGGAACTTGACTTAATGTCATGTTTTGATTGTTAATTCTATGTTGCATGACTTTGTGTTTTTGATGTAAAGCACTTTGAAATGCCTTGCTGCTGAAATGTGCTATACAAATAAAATTTGATTAATTGATTGAAATAATTGATTGACACTGGTAGATGCCTCAGTGGAAAAATATCTGATCACTTGGATGCATCTACCAATGCATTGATATGAACTGTTGGACTGATGAATGAATAAACGATGTCTGAATAGATTAATAAATTCATAGTGGATGGATATTTGATATGATGAATAAATTAATGAATAAACTTCATAAATGGTTGAAGGATAGGAGCTTTTTGTGTAGGAAAATCCAAAAAAAACATGTTCCATGCAATAAACAGAAGTTATAAAGAACATATATAAAGACGCTTTTTGGATGGATTGCAATATTATGTGTTGCATGTTATATGTTGCATGTTGGTGTATGTGTGTGTCGAGTCATATGATTTATGAAGAACCAAATGGAATTTCTACTGAAGTTTCCGGCTCGATTCGATCAGACAGAGGCAATCCTTTGGTGTTTTTTCTTCCTAATTGTTCACATTCCTCCTCCATGTTTCCATCAGATCTCAGAAAACTTGGGTAAAATGTACAGCGAAATGATCTTCGTCCACGGCTTCGTCCACTGCGATCCCCACCCAGGCAACGTTTTGGTCCGAAAGTGTCCCCGGAGCCAAAAGACGGAGATCGTTCTGCTCGATCACGGCCTGTATCAGGTAGGAAATCTGCAGGCTGCCTGCACACAAACAAAACACCGTTTGCTGTAATATTGCAACCCATTTTTCATGCTGCCGACCGAGGCTTCGGCTAAATTGGTGGAGCAGCAAACACGCAAACACAGGGATGACGCACACTCTCAGAGACAGACACACTTTTATTAGAGTACAGCAGGATAAAAGCTTTTTGATAAACAACTCATTTGTTGTTGTTCTTAGCAGAGTGCCGTGCGCTGGGTTTGAATCCGCTGCAGCCTAATCACACAGGGGCGCACACGCACACTCGTGTCGACACACACACTGTTGTGCACACAAACACCCACAGGCTGATGCACAGAGCTCTGACATGACTTTGTTTGCTGCTTGTTGCCATATTCATGGGAGACTTTAATCATACATATGCAACTACATCATCTGGAACAAAATGTGCCACACACACACTCTTACACAAACCAGATACATGCACACACATGAACGCACATGCTTGCCTTGGACCATAATGGGTCCAATTTATTCCTAATGACTTGTGATTTTAGATGTCATTTTGGAATAGAATATTAATCCAGTGTTCTCACACAAACACACACACACACACACACCCCAATGCACATGCACACAGAAGAAAAAAAAAACATGGCATTTTCACTGTCATAATCAGTAGGATAAAGCTTGATACTTGGTATAGATTGAAAGACTTGAATTTTTTAAATATTGAACCGGACCTTTCTGCATAAATAAACATTATTTCAACATGTTGCATAAATAATCAAAGTAAATTACAGAAAACAGCCCAGAACAGGGCCTGTTTTCTTCAGTTGCTCTTTTTCTTGTTGGGAATTACTTGGATTTTACCAGACAGATTAAAGATGAGAAAAATCTCACCTGGTTGTCAGTGTGAGACAACAACCCCAAGCTTGCAAGCTTGGCTCAATCAGCAGATAGTATCAATAACTGTTGATAAGTAAAGATCCCAGCAAAAGGTTTAGCTGAATTATGCGACACCTTTACACATCCATTTGTCTGACCGTCCGTGTGATTGGTCGGCAATCAATTTCTTTTCAGGAATCATACCATCAAAAATTCCAATTGAATTGTGGAAATCAATTTCCACAATTCATTTTTAATCAAGGGGCATAACAGGTGCAGGAAGGGAACCCAGACGTCCCTCTTTAGCTCCCATTTTAGAAATACACATGTCATGAAATGCATTTTGTCAATAACTCCAAAATGTCCCACAGTGCTCTCCCTTTTTTCTATGCTCTCCTCCCGGTGGGATTTCACTCAAAAATGTACGAAGGGAAGTGATGAAGTTTCATGGTAGCATTAACCATCTCAGAAAAACTCCTAATAAGAAGGAGAAGTCGCCCTACACTGATTTCCTAATGGGTGATGGACCTTTACACTTTATATCTAAGGCAGATCCCAACCACCAAACCAAGCTAACTCATTTTAGACACTTGTGTACAGGTGCTATATGTTCCATCCTGATCCATTTTTCATGACCACTGGTTAGACAGGACTATGGATATACCACTAATCCAGAGTTTGGCCTTTCTGATCTGCACCAGGACAGACCAGAACAAAGCCATTACCACTGCAGATGAACCAATGCTTGTAGCAGAGAGTCAAGAAATGTGACATGAGACTCCACAGCCTGTTGTGATTTCATATGAAAAGGAAAACCTGTCATCTGCTAGCATCAGACTTAAAGATTAAAAGCATCTCATATTTCAGAGATGGGTGGAATCTCTGAATTCACCTACTGATTTGTTAAACAGAGATAAATAACGAAAACATTTAACACAGCTTTGTACTAATGTCCTGTTTCAGGCATTGCAGCCAGATTTTAGGATGGACTACTGTCGACTGTGGATGTCTCTCATTAAAGGCGATTTGTCCGGAGTGGAGCGTTACAGCCGCAGACTGGGAGCTGGAGATCTCTACCCCCTCTTTGCTTGTGTGCTTACTGCTCGTTCCTGGAATGCCGTAACTTCTGGAATCAGTTCTGTCCCTGTGACACATGCAGAGGTATGGCATCCTGCTGTTCATTCATACAGATACATGTAGTGTCAAGTAAAATATTTGCCCCCTTACTTTTGTTTTAGTTTCAGATCACCAAGGAAGTTTAAATATCACACAAATATATCTTGAGTAAATAAAAAAAAAAGGAGTTTTCAAATGCCATTTTCAATGTTAATGGAGAAAAATCAAATCCAAACCAATTTTGAGCTTTGGATAGAATATTTCTATTTAACTGTTCCTTTTTTCCACCTGCAAGGCTCTTGTTTTCAAACGGTGCAGCTTTGCTTGCATGTGTTTCAATAGTAGCAAAGTGATTGTTGTTAATAGCATTGTTTTGCTGTTTTTATGGCACGCACACAGAAGCCAACAGATAAGTAGAGACAGGCAAGCCTGAGACAGCACCAGTGTGAATTGAGAAAACTAGCAAGAATTTCTGTAAAAAGTGAGACGTGGAGAAGCCGTCTTTGGTTTCTGCATCATGAGGAAGATTGAGACCAAATCTGGTTGACATGACAAGTAGTATATTTCAAACTCATAGGCATAAATGTCATATCAGTTTGGCAGGTTTTGTGATTTGTTTGAACATTATGTTTCCATGGTGAAATGAAAAATAATCTGCAGTGATCTTTTTTAAAAAGTAGCTTACACTTATTGTAAATTGGATTTTATTTATATTTTTCTGACCCACACGGCGCTGAAATTATACTTAGTCACACAGTCATTTAGGGGTGGTTTAACCCTCTAACAGGGGGATTTGGTGCTGAAAGCTGTGAATTCAGGGTGACTTAATTGTCACAGTTTGCTTTTTTTTTTTTTTTTCTCTTAAGATGAGTTTCAGACTCCATCCTGGACCAGGTCTCATCAAACCCTCAGGTGTTCTACAACACCATCTGTCCTCAAGAGAGGTTATTTATACCTCTCTTATGCAATGCGTTGAAGCTGGCAGAAGTACGGCACAACGGTCTGCTACAGTGTCCCACCCCCTCACACATGATGGGGCCATAACATAAATAACTCTGAGGGGAAAAAGGAAATCTTTGTGCTTATTAACCAGATATCTAGCATGGATGAAGCGTAAAAGCAAAAATACTGATTTAAACTTTTTATAGACTTGTTCATTATGACAGGAATCACAATTTAACATGAGCAAACAAGGGATTTTACCTTTCTGAAGTAATGCTCAGTTATTTTTTTTTTTTTACATACCTGTAGAGTATGTAAACTTCAAGATAGTCACTGGGAGGGGATGGGATTTGAACCTCACACCATCCACTTTTAGGCATCAGTGATACAAAAACAAAATCTAAAAAAAAAGTCATTTTTTTATGTCTTGTTATACTTTCACTGGATGAGTATTTGCCAGATTTTTAGTCTGGAAATGATTGTTTAAAATCCTATTTATGCTTCTTTTTACGCACCTAAATATACGACTGCTCGTTTCTGACATTGTTAAGTGTCGGCCTTCATGCTTTCAATAATAAACGTTCTCGAGGACAAGAAAAAAAAAACATAAAGTAAATAGAAAGCATGTGTAGAAGAATGATTTCTAATAGTATTTTTTTTTACCTTAAATTCTGTTGTTTTCATTAACCATTTTAGCTCAGTAATATCCACATTGTAACAGTTTATGAACTGTTTTTGATGTACAGGAACTTTTATTTGTTTTTCCACATATTATATGTTGTGCCTGCGTCTGCATCCCTTTTGTCTTTTGCCAGTCTGAAAACATGTGGCTTACCTGCTGCTTTTTACTCTATGGAGTTATTCTGACACCATATTTATTCTAGATTTTAAATGTGAAGACTTTGCCCTGTTCACATCCACTCACTTGCATTGTCTCATTTTTGGTTCCCTTCAATTTTTCCTGTCCTTTCCTCTTCCATTTATACCGTTTTTTCCCTCCCAAAGCTCTCTTGTCCATGGATCATTTTAACGCTCTGCTCCTAACAGCCGATGATGCATTCCATTAGTGTTAATGCAATCACGTGCACGCAGCCAGTGTTGAGTGCTTTTAGAGCTGTGGCTTTTTGCTGCCTTTTCTTTCACAGGCAGGAATATTTTACCTCCTTAATGAAAGTGTCTCTACCAAATGCAGCCAAAACAAAATTGTTGAAACGAGTCAAGCATATTCTGCTGGGTCTTTTATTGTCCTGTGTTTTTTGGGGGGCGTGGGGAGCAGTTCAGTGTCAATACTTGGGTCATATTGTTCTATTTTCTAATTCATGCATTCATTTATGCATATGCTTTTTTATTACATTTAAAGCGACTTGGCTCTTAATTTAAAGTATTTTTCTTCTTTAGAAATGGTGGAGTTTTGTGGCGCAGAGGCTGAACTGTGTGTGAATATTAGTCTGACTGCAGTTTATTGTTATTGTGCTGATGGGATTATGATGTTTGTGACAAGACTGAGTCACCATAAATCGCTTTGCAATTTGTGACAGAAAAAAAGGCTGTTTAAAAATTGTTTTTTTTTTATGTGGATTTTCTTTCCTCTGAGTTTATCAAAAAACAAAGCAAAAAAATAATCCTAATACATTTTGTATAAGTAGTTTTACTCCTTCACATAAATAACTGACTTTTGGATTTGTTTTCAAGTTACCAAGATATAGCAAATATCTGCATGACTTTTTAATGGTCATCCACATATACATACATTCTACCCTCTCTGTCTAGTTGCACTCAGTCAAACTTCCAACGTTATCTTCACAAAGCATAGTAAAGTGCATATTCATAAGCATTCTTCCAGCCAACAAAACATGAAGATGAGTTGGACAAGCTCCCTCACACCCTTGAGCTGGTCTATTTGTGCATTTATTGGAAATGTTTTAACAGATTAGTGATGCATCGTAGATACAATAACAGGCTTTATTTGGCCTAATCAAAGAAATAAACTAAAGCTTCTATTTAAATGAACCAGTTGTTTACAGGTAAAGTGAACTTTTTATTTTTGTTGTGGACCTGGTGAGTATTTATTGTGACCTGAGAAGATGAGAAATGGAATTGTTGTGTATTACATCATTCTAGACACCAGAATGTAAATCTTACAGCAGCCTTCTTACTGCATTAGCTGCATTTTACATTTTTAGTTATTAAAGAAAATGCTTTAATAAAAGCAAGTAACACAGTCCTGATAATCTTTTTCTGCCTGCTTGTCTGAGTATTATATCCAACTGTCTGCTTTCTGATTCTGAATATGCTCTGGAAAAAGAACAATCACCAGCCTGATCCCCTCCCTTTCCCAAATGAATTTCCTTTGCCTTTAGCACAGCCCATTATTGTGCCACTCGCAATACAATATGTCCTTATTGAAGCATTCAGATGCAAATGAGAGCGCCGTCACCTTCTCTGTGTCCTGCTGGCAGCTGTGAGGCCAGCCTCCCAGCCTCCGATAATTGTTACTAATTGTTATTCCCAAGGCAGGACTTAGCAGATCACTCCTGAAGACCCTGTTATTTGGTCTGAAGGGGGGCGAGGCGCGGGTTTGTGTTGAATGTCGATGTCTTTAGCTTGGTAATTCTGGGTTTAGATTGTCATGTAAGTAGAGGAAATGAAGAGGTGACGGTTGAGACAGTGAAGGGGATGGGTCACAGTTCATCAAGGAAAACGAGTCAGAGAGAGATTCATTGTTAAAACTGAATATTTTAAAGAAACCTGCAACTACAGAGTCCAGATAGTTTGAGAAAGATCAATAGTCACTAGCAAGAGGACTCTGAAGATACGGCGTCTGAGATGCTGGCATCTCATATAGATATCAGTTATTTAAAATATTTAAGGATTTTTTTTTGTATGTAATGGTCCTTCAGCTCAACGCATGTATTTTGCATATTTTGAGCCAGAATAAAAATAGCCTTTAGATAACCAGACTAAAAGGTTGGAGTGATAAACGCACACAAGAACACCTTCAGTGTATATCTGTCCATTTGTTTCTACACTATAACAGTGTGAGGTTAATACATATATAATTCACTTACCATTTCTTTATCTAATATTGATTAAAAATCAAGCTGATATGAATGCAAGTCTATTTTCTAGAGAAAGTTCATCCTTTCTATAGCTATAAAATGTTTTGCAGCAAATCCAAAACAAAAATTTGAAAACTATCTCGAAAAGAAACCTAAAACCTTATCGGATTTGCCTCTGATTCTGTACAAAACTGATTATTTTCATTTATGTGTCACAGATATTTGGATCAAGTCGACCGTTGAGCATAAATCACTCATAATGTTGTCTCTACTTATTGTTACACATCACAGTTATTTTTTTTCAGTATTTATTCACCTTGTTCTGTTGGGTGGTTTATATTTTTTAAAACCCTGTTTAAACACCCAGACTTTCATCTAAAAATGGCCCTGTTCCTGTGAAGTAGAGCGGCACTGCCAGGAACAAAGTATTCTGTGGTTTTACTTTGGTTTGACCGCTTGTGTTGCGTAGAATTTAACTTGAGTCGTTTGGACAAATAAACTGGGCAGTTTTTATGGAAAATGAGTGAGGCGTTCTGTGTTCACAGAGGCAGTTTCCTTTTTTACTCTAAAGGTAACAAGTGACATAATTCTGTGAGGAAACATGCTTAATGTCATGATGATAGCACATCCTGTTTAACATTACTCTGCCGAGCCTCTCATGCTCTGTTATATGTGTGCAGGATATTATGATTGTGCATGTTTGCTGCACGGAGGTTGTCACTTCTCAGCACTTCCTGTGGGCATCAGAGACAGACGCAGGGTTTATCCATGTCATATTGTTGACTGGCTGTCCGTCTCCCTCTGTGCGCCTCAAATCTCTCTTTATCTAGTCCGACAGCTCTGACAATCATGATGTTACACTTATGCTTACACAGATCTGGACCCTGAAGTGTATTTGCTGCAAGAAATGAAAATACAGTGAATAAAAGTAAGTGAAGGTGGCAAATGATCTGACATAGTTGGTCTCTTTTAAAAGTTTGGATTAAGAGTTCTGTGTGGAACTGTTCTGAAAGTAACGCTATTTTTTTTGTTTTTAATTTTTTTAAAAGTCATGGTAATTCCAGGGATTTCATAGTACACACTCAAGAATTATTGTTCGGATTGGTATCGAAAGAAGAATTTACCCAACACCGCTTGTTGTGATTGCTCCATCGGCGTACATGATATGAAAAATTTCTCATAAGACGAGACAAAATCAAAGATTTTCTAAATGTAGTTGTCTGATTCTGTTTAGTTTAGAAATCTACAAATATTTAAAATAATTTATAATCCTTAAATCTTTAAAGAAAACCATGGAAGATTCAGTGGAAACAGTTTGTCCTTAGTGTCTCTGTGTCTACTTGAAAAACAAATTCAATAATTTTTAATAAATGTTTTAAATGACATTATTGAAATTTGTAAACTGTAGTGAATATTAGAAGATTTTAGAATTGGTGACTATAATTCACAGACTAACTCCGTCACTAAAATACATTATTTATTACCAAAGAATAAATGTCACGGACCTTCACAAAATACTTCACAAAGAGGAAAACGTCAGTGTTGAAGCACACCTAAAGGTCAGAATTATCAGGTTTTTTTGTTGTCGTTTTTTGTTCAAACACATTGAACACGGCTGAAAAACAACATTTTGTTTTATGCTAAATTACACCTAAATAACAGGATGCAGACACAGAAATTTACTGGTGTAAATGTTTTCTTCATCTTCAGCGATTAGCTGTAGAAAATAATTGAGCTGTCTCCTCATTGCAGTTTAAGTGTGTGCAGATACAGGTTAATAAAACATCAAATAAACTCAGTTCTCTGTGCTTAGAATTAGAATTGTCTGTTTAACTTTCAATCAGCTCCTAATTTCACAGCAGTTGAGCTTCTTGTTGAAACGCCACGTCCTTGTGCAGATTGTTCATGTCCTGGTTTTCCTCTCTGCCTAAAGACTGCTGAGTGTCTAAAGGATTGTAAGCCTGCAGTCCACTCTCCTCCATGACTAATAGTGTAATTTAGGCCGGCTGATGTGCAGCAGGCAGAACCTTTGAAGTGGAGTAGAGGAAGACAGTGGTGCTCAAGCAGCAACATCAAAGAGAACAAATGGTTTCCATAGAGGTAAACGCTGCTTTCTTTCTTCCTGCATCTTTTATATGTCCTCTGCTCTTTTGTTCTTGTTTCCATACCCTTATCCTGCAGGTTGGATTTTTGTGGAAGTCTGTAGTTGCAGTCATGTGAAAACCTTGCTTCCTTCTTCTCACTGAACACTTGATGTGATGCGCTCATTGTCTGTTAATAAATGGACCAACAAATGCTACTTTTGGAACTAAAGTGTGAAAAACAAAAAACATATCTCCAGTTTTGTGGAAATATGGGTCAGTCCATATTTTGGTGCACAGCTGTTGGTTTTAACCAATAGGCTCACTAAGAGGTGATCCGTGTTCTTCATCTTTCTGCAGGACGTTGAAATTCGGACCAATGCCGCTCTCTACCTGCCTCAGATCAGCGACCTGCTGAACCGAGTTCCCCGACAGATGCTGTTACTGCTGAAGACCAACGACCTGCTGAGGGGCATCGAGACCACGTTACACACCAGAGCCTCGTCATCGTCCTTCATCAACATGTCCCGCTGTTGTGTACGTGCTGTTGCCAGGTGGGTTCCTTGATTCTGTTGTTTTAAACCAGAAAAAAATTTGATAACTTTGACATACAAAGAAGCTTGTGGTAGACTTGTGGTAATGCATGGTACTTAGTTCTTCTGGTTGCAAACCAAGCCCAAATAGTCAGCCCAGTCAGAGTTGTTTGTGCTAATTCTAAGTAGTAAATATTCAGTCAAAGACCAAATCCAAGTTAGTCTAGATCTTCTAAAAAACTGAGGAATATTCCTTTACCACACTGCTGAATAGGAAAGCCAACTCAATGAATTGATAGTTCATTGATTTTTAAACCATTGATAATTAAAGAAGAGGTCAAAAAGTATAGGTGAATGTTTTCTACTCAAGTATCCGTAGTTTTGAATCAATGTGCTACTTTGGAAAGTTTTGATCTTGAAATGGAAAATGTTTAGGAATCCCATATAACGACAGAAAAATGTCGTGGTTTTTTAACACGCTGGAAATTTTGCTGTAGAAAGAGTCATTATGTCTTTCCATCCTGGAGTTGTTAAGACAAACCTGAGTGTGTAAGTCTGTGCAAGCAGTAAGGACTGCCTTTTTTCCCATTCACTGCTTCCTCATCTGATTCCTTTAGTTAAATGTAAGTAAACTCTGAAATGTGACTCTTCACCTCCTCTTCCTCTGTTGCTCTAACAGGCACAAGAGGAGCAAGACTCAGTCCAGAAGACGGCGTCTGCAGATTACGCTGGCTGAGTCTTTGAGTCTGTGGAAACTCTCCGTGTATGAACTTCTGCTGTGGGTCAAAGTATCTATGATGACCCGCTGGCTCTCTGCTTTGCTGGCGTTTCTGCACTGAGGCAAATCTGAAATAGGGACATCATTTGACACTGAAACATTCTGGCTGATATGTCCCACAAAGCATGTTTGATACATAACTTTTCGTACTGAAACATAACTGTACTTTTTACTTTTATCACACCGCAACATTGGAAATAATTTAAGATTCTCATGTGATAAGGTGAAAACTAGTTTAATTTTATTTATTTAAACTATCATTTGAGGTATCACATTATCGAAAATAATGTAGTTGTAAGTCATTGCTCGTGAAGTTACTTAATCTACGACTGACCGAGTGAAAACAGAAAATTGTCTTAACCTGAATGGCAAACAGGCTGCTGAAATAGAGAGTCATCCGTCCCATCTTCAAATTCCACCAAGGTGTGGGACATAAGCAGCTGCTGACCTGATGTTTGGAGTTTTATCTTGAATCTGTGCGGTTTCACGCTGAGGTTCCCTGCTTGCGTGCTCCATTCCTGCTACTCAACAGAATACCTCAAAACGTCCGTCACATCACAGTTTTCCACCTGGCTTCTACAGACCGACAGATTATGTTTACTGCTGTTTTTTGGTCACATCCTATTCCTTCATCCTTACACCAAGAGTTTGCATTTCTTCCCGGACTCAAAGTCAACGTCACCTCGGATGATTTTCAGTCTGTCAATGTGGGAATGACTAGGACAGCTCTGAACTTCCACAGATTGTTGCCTTTTTATTTCCAGAACGTTTCTCTGACTTTTTGTTGGACCTTGTGAAGATTGCTTTTCACTTCTGGAAAAAACAAAAAAACATTTAAAGCTGCAATTCAATGGTTTTCAAATGTATAGAAAACATTAGTATTCCAGCTTGTGTTACTTGTATTAAACTTACTGGAATCGCCTCATCACAAAAGAAAAAAGTAGAAATCAAATGTTTTGTGAGCAAGTGCTCATGTGCTACAACTACAACCAAAACATAGTTGTAGTTGTAATGGAAAAATTGTAATTTTCCATTTGAATTCACTGCGTATTTGCTATCAGAACCATAATACAAATTCTTTAATGTTATTTTATGGTGCTTTCAAAAGAATTAACTAACTTGTTGTTCCACATCACATTTGAGGGAGAAAACCACTAGTTATTCTCAGAGAGATAAAATAAAAATAATCTCGACAGTTGAAGGTCAAGAGTTTTGTGGTGTTTCTTAATTTCATTTGCCTTATAAAGTTTAAGAATGTGATAGTTTATTTCATTTCATTTAGTTTTAACTTTTTTTATTCTCTTTTACAGTATTTATGTCATCTTAGTTTTTGTGGATCTGATGACAGATCTAAGTTCAGTTGTTTGAGCGTAAATGGTTGACCCTGCATCTTTAGGGAGAAGATTAATTAAAATGAGGCATAAATCAACAGTAACCACGTACAGTGTGACTTATTTATGTTTTCTTCTAGAGGATAAAAACCTGGTTCTTTTTCACTCAATAGTCTTGATGCAGTGCCATCTCAGATCTATTCATCCATCAATTCAGAGTTGGGTCAAGGTGTTCCCAGACTAGAATGGATATAAAGACAGTTTTGAGTCTGTAACAGTTTCTACCCAGTAGGAGGGGTTTGGAAAACCTGCAAATTGTCCTGATCTGATGAACCACCTCAGCAATGACTCTATCCCAACCATTCCAAGGATAACAAAGATCCTGACTTTATATCTAAAGAGTCTAGCCACCTCACATAGGAAACTTGTCCCATCTCATTGTATGCCGGATCTTGCTTTACCAGTCATAATCTATATGTCATGACAGTAGATGAACTATGAAATATATTTACAAACTAATCACCTTTTTTTAATGTTAGTCTCTCACTACATGCATTCAGAGGCTCACACAGAGAAATACAACTTTAAAAGTAAACTTGCTAATCATCAAAATGGGTATTTTATCACAACTCTTGTATTCGGTAGACCAACTTCACTAGAAAACAGCAAACACCAAATCATAATTTGAGATGCAAATGCAGCATATACTCCTTTCAAGGTACAGTGGGGAAAAAAAAAGTTTAGTTAAAGTAATAATCTCAGTTATACTTTCAGTTTTGGTGGGGGGGCGGGTGTTGCAAACTTCAGCTAGTTTGTTTGTTACCACCCTCCCTGTCTATTTATTATGTATAAAAGTATATCATTTCCCACCCCAATCATGCCCATAGGTGAGGTTTGGGAGATAGTATATTGAGAGCTTCATCTTTCAGCTCAATTCCTTCATCCCTATGACAGATGAGAGTAATGCCCTCACCCACTGACGCAGATTGTTCCAGTTCGGGCTAGTGACTTCAAGCCTCTGACAGAATGCAGAAAGTACACCTTGAATGTCTCATAAAAGACACCCTCTTTTCCATGACTACACTTTAGAATCCGCTTCATGAACATAAACAGGATCAGAGATGAGGGGCATCTCTACATAATGCAGACACTATCCTCCACTAAACCCCTGTTAAATGTCCTCAGTGAAGTGTATGACTGTTTACGTATCACAAATCACAAAAGAATAGATAAACCAACTTTTATGGATATATGTCGCAACCCAAGATTCAGGAATTTATGGCATTTTGCAAACCATTCCTCATATAATCTTTGAGTATCTGAGACAAAAAAAATACATGCTTTTTCTTCATATTGCTGACATCAGTCACAGTGGACAGTTATTGGAAAAGTCACAGCAGCTCCAGAACACCGACTGTACTGTTGTCCTGACGAATATCTAAGGTTGTACATTTATCCACCGCTGGAAGGCCATAATTACCTCAGAAAATCCAGATTAAGAATACAACCACGCTGTGAGGAAAATACTTAAGCACAGCAGGGTTTCGAGTTGAAAGCTAATGTCAGCAGGCATGTCACAATACTCAGAATGGCTGTAACATTCTTCTGTGCAGCAGGTAAGAGGTTTTCTCAAGTGGATGTTATTTTTAAGTCTGAAGTCAAACTGGATTTATTTAATCTAAATGATGATAAAAAGCTTAAAAATGAAAGGAATAAGCAGAGTTTATCAGCTCACAGTGAGGGTAGCATGCCTACAACAAAGGAACCTCAGGAATAACCCAATGCTGCAAACACCAACTGTCTGGACAAAAAGAACAGCTTTCATTTTGTCCCGAGATTCAGCCTGGACTCAAAATATCAACTTCTCATTTCCATTTCCATAATCCCTCCAGCAGCCAATCTTAGAGACACACTCACCAAGTCGGCTGATAATTTGCTTCTCTCTGCAGTTCATCAGCAAAAATGCATAATTGCAAAAAAATGTCCAAAAGGGGAAAATAATTTCTCTGTTGCACTTTGGTCATGTAATCCAGTGCAAATGTTGCTATAACAGCATGCTGGATGTGCTTATTTTTGATGTTTCAGGAATTAAAATTAGCTTGGGGTCTGTTCTTATGGCCTCCATATCAGGAACAGCTTTTTTTTGCTGCTGCTATTGAATTCATAAAGGAGGTAATATGCACACAAAAAGCACACATTTTCCTCTTCATTATCTTCCACTGTTTGCCAGAATGCTATAGCTGCAGTAGATGTATCGCTCTTTGTGTGTGTTGGGGAGTTGGATCATCCATCTTTATCATCCAGAGCCACCCAGGCCTGCCACTGTTAATAAGGGCAGTTCTCTCTTTCCTCCCTCTATGGAACAGACCTGGAGTGGTACAGAAGGTCACATAATGATCAGATACGCATTTAAAATTGTGATGGTGACAAATTCTGTGGATGTTCTTTTTTTTTTTTTTTTACCTCAATACAGTATTGTACATGAAAACACTACTGGCATGTAGGTTTGTTCACTTACTGTGCAAGTTGCACAAGCATGAGCTTATACCAAAAAAACATCTTTTGAGACTGATTTATGAGAACAGAGTTGAATAAAAAGAAGCAAAAAAATGCTGGATCCTCACAATAAAAGGTACAAAGAGTTCCAATGCCTCCAAAATATTGTATACTCAAATGCACTATCCACAAAGACTTGTCCAAAGAACCTACAGTCTTGCCGCCAGTCCAACATTTATTCCCACACTATTTTTTTATTCTTGTGGGATACAGATGAATCATACAGAACAGTCAAATGCAAAATATACAATTATAACTTCAGATACATCTGAACCATCCAGTTTCATAGTGGCTCACTTCTTGTATTCAGAGTATACAAAGGACACAGCCTACATCAATCAACCACATCTTTTTAGAGGACATCATGTCTGGAATGAAACCCAACTAAGAAATACTAACAACAAAGCAAATCTTGTGCCACAATAAAAATCCATCCGCTACAGAGTAAAATTAAAATCAACAAGTCAAATGGTTGATGACGACAAATTCACCATCATCGTCCTACATCTGTTAGCAGCATTTTCTTTTCATCAGTTTTTTCTGGAAATAAAGTCGTCATAAGCTGAAGTCCACTGAACCAAAGGCTACTGTACAAAACAATGTTTTTACCCTAATCCTAGACCCTGAGTTAGGTTAGGTGAATCTGGTTTTGTCATTTGAGTTGAAGAAACATGCTGCTGCCCTTCTATGCAGTGTGGGCTCCCTTTCCCAGCAGTGTCATTGTAGCTCTGTTCCAGTGTGTTCAGCGTAATAAATGAGGTGTCACTGGGAATTGGCCCACGCTGTTCACAACACAGTAGCCGTTGAGGTAAGTAAACAGTAAGTGTTTCAATTCCCCAATACATCCCTGCTTCTGTCCTGCCTTTTTATTCTCCTGACAGTGAGTTCACTCACTCAGGCCTCCTGTCGTAATGTCTTCTTATTTAGACTGAGGTTGACATTTTCTTCTGATTAAAAATCCAATATGCCTTTTGCTGCTCTCCACCTCCAACATGATGGATGTGATTCAGTTTGATTTCAGATTTACAGTAGAATTAATCATTATGACTATTTCTACCTCTCAGGAAAGCTGTTTGGATTGATTCCAGAAAACCATTTCAGCTCAATCTAGTATTGAGAAGTCTAGAGTGTGAAAGTCTTCACATGTTTTTTGTCCCATACTCCTCACAAACATGTCTCGTGGAATCCAATAGTATGAGACAATCATCTACACAAAGAGTTGGTCCTTAAGGCAGTATGTTTTTCCACAGTAGCATTGCCAAGGACATTGGTATCTCAAGCTATCACAAACTTTGGATTTGAAACTTGTTTCTGACAAGAGGCTATATCATGTTTCTCTTACTTGCTTCATTTCATCTAACATAGATGCAGATCTGACCAACAATTTCTATTGTGTGATGATCCATCTGAAATGCCTCCCAGCCCAGAGAACTGGTTAACAACTCTTTATAAAGGTAATAAAATGGTTTATTTATTTTTGCACCATAAAGTTTGAAAAGGCTTTTGAGAATATAACTTTTGAGAATAACTTTGTATTACAGACCTCAGCAAAGTCTCCCAAGGTAATATATTGTTGATGAGGTCTTATAAGCTATTCGTGAATGTTCTTTATAGTGGTTAGGCTTGATTACCTTCATGCTCTTCTAAAACAAAGCAAAAGCAGGCGGAGATCAACAGGCAGATGCTCATGGCGAAGAGAAAGCTCTTCATTTACCAATTGGTCTCTATTCTTACCCTTATCTCTGGTCAAGAGCTTTGAGGAGTCACTGAAATATTAGTGGGAACAAGTGGCCAATATGAGTTTCCTTCACAGGGTGTCTGGGCTCTCCCTTAGCTTGGTCATTTAGAAGGGACTCGGACTAGAGCCACTGCTTCTCAACATAATGGATCAATAGATATTCTGCTCTGCAGAAGAACACAGATGCAATTTCTTTCCAGTCTTTCAGCTTTTTTGTAGTCTGCAGTTTATAGTGTCAGCTCCTCAAAGTCTGAGACAATGGTTTCAACCGGAAAAGATGGACTGGCCCCTCCCTGCTGGGGTCAAGCTATGCCTAAAGCGAAGGAGTTCAAGTAGCTCGTTGTATTGTTTCTGAGTGATTGTAGGAGGAAGTGCAAGGTGGATAGACAGATTATGGGATCCAATTTATTGGTCTGTGTACATTCTGACTCACTTTTATAGCCATGGGACTTTAGGGAAGATTGAAAGAACAAGATCCCAGATATAGATACTCTCAGTCTTCCAGGGGATCTTCGTGTACTGGAAGGGTGATCAGAGTAGAGTTGCTGGTCCTCAATTGAGGTGGTTTTAAAATCTGGGGACCTCCTTTAGGAGGTTTGTTGGGTACTTCCTTCTGTGAAGAGACTCCAGGACAGACCCAGAACCTGCTTGAGATAATATATTTGCATTCTGGCCTAGCAATACATTGGGACCTCCCAGATTGAGATGAGGAGGGTTGTTTGGTTTCCCTCTTGAACTACTTTAACCTGACCTTTTATAAGCAAATTACAATTGCTGATCAAACTAAAAAGTGGTTCATAGTTGGGAAAATTTTAGATCTGGAGAAATTAAAGGATGATTATTATCACAATCATTCACTTGATTTCTGATTCACATATTCACTGCAGAGAACAGCATTGGCTGCTATGAGACACAGCTACAAGAATTAGCATTCAAATGGGAAGAGAGGCATGAAACTGCTGTATCTGAGGTAAATTATTAACTTTTTCTTTAATGTTTAATTTCCCTAGCCAGAAAATACATTACAAATATATCTTTGTTGTCTTACTCATTAGCTCAAGAACACAATACAAAATAGTTTTCTGTTTTTCCTTCTCAAAGTTGGCTGTGGTTTTGATTGTCATGTAAAACCAGTAAAAAAAAGGCTTCACAGAAAACATATATAAATGTTCAAACTTTTATAAGCACCCAAAGTTTTACTAATTAATCTGTATTTTAAAATAAATCTATATGTATCTATTTTAAATGAATTGCTCTTTTAGCCTCACACTAATTTTGGTTCCAGTAATGACAGATTCACCAGTGGAAAGTGGATGCAAACTTAATCCTGAAGGCTTCACCTTTATACTCTTGTCTGAATTTTGAGCTCAAAAGGAATAATCATGTAAATATGATATGCAGAGGTATCTTTGTCAGCACTGATTGAGGGATAAAGGCACCAAAAGTTAGAAATTGAAACATTAAAAGTCATCCATCCATTTTAGATTCTCATCTTTGATCCAGTTATAGAGTAAGTAGCTTCAGTAGAGGTCCCCTGAAGCTAGATAATATCCCCAGATAAAATCTCTCCAGTAAATGCTGGGTTTGCCCTTTTACCATGTATAAAATGCCTCCCTGAGGAGGAATTCAGACATCCAAACCACCTGAACTTGATCATTTTAAAGCAGAAAATCAGACTACTCTCATCTCATTGCCCCGTATCCTTAAGAATGAGTCTTGCCTCCTTGCAGAATCTCATTTCAACTTGTACCGTAGTTATGAGTTTATTCTTTCACTAATTACCCAAAACTCTCTCCTTACCATGACGTACCAGTACAGCAGTCGCTGAAACGTTCCCTGAACTAATGTCCCTCTTGCACTCATTGTTGGTATTATGAACAAAACTTTCTGAAACTCCAGACTCCTGGATGATTTTTTTATGTTGAAGATAAAACATATTTTGTATTGTCTCAAAGTGCAGTTTGTAGGGTACACTATTCCCGTTATGCTCTCTTATCACCCTGAGCATGACTACTTTGTTTTCATTTAATATATTGCCTGTGTTTCCTCTCCTTTGTTTTCATGGTGCTCTCCTTGTAAGTTGGAATATGTACTATACCCTCCTGATCTGTTTGTTCTGTCTGGGAACCGAGGCTACAATTTTTCAGTGTTTTCAGAGCTAAAAAAGTATCACTTGGTTACCTTTTATTGTCACAAAGACATTTACCACCTGTTAGGGAGTTTTTTGGCTATACACTCTTTCTTTTTGTCTCTTGTCAAGGATTTCTAAACTACAAAAATTTTATGAAAATTGCAGTCCAAAAATCAGTTGGGTAACAAATACAGATTCCTACACATTTTATCCCTGTGTGACAGAGCTTCTGTCTCAGTGCCTCGCTGCATTCCCTGTTAGCCGTCACATCTGTAGAGGGTGGCTGATCTAATTTCACAGCTGACAGTTGGCGAACACACAAGCTCACAAACTGTAGCGACTGAAGTGTGTGTCAGCCTGTTTGTGTATTGGTAAGCATGTGTTTATTACCATTTGGGCCACTCTCAGATTGCCAGCAGGCTGCGTCTAAAGCAGCCTGCTGGACGCTCTAGCAGATATGAAAACAGTCATCCTCAGGCCAGCAGCTGGCATGGCAACTCTCTGTCATCAGTGTTTGTGTATGAACGGTGAAATTTGGCTGAAGTCCTACGGATAAAAGTCTAATAAACTGTTGGTTTGACTTTTGCCACTTAGAAAGTGTGTGTTTGGACATTAAAAATAGCTGAAAACCAAGGTTGAACCTTTACTAAGCACTATGTAGCAGACTAAGTAAATAAACCAATAGTCACCATGGTTTTGAAAAATTATAGACTAAGTCCACCCAGAGCTAAAAGACTGGATAGAAATAGATTTCCTTTACCTGTTTATGCACAATCCTATACTAATGAGATTATTTAATTAAAATCCACAACATTACATTAAAATATAGTCAAGGCAGAAAACTTGAAAGCTGATTAAATTTGCATTTCATTTTTAAAATAGATGAAATTTCTTATAAAGAGAACCTGGAAATTAACCGTATTTATATGTTCATTGATAGGCTGTTCTGCAACCTCTGTATATTGCAACTCTAGGAGGCGCCATTGCTTCTGGACAAATTTTTTGAATGTCCACTCTTTTCCTTAAAGTTATATAAAATTATATACATACATTTCTTGTTAAAATGGTTTCTCAGGTAACTACAAGGACCATTTGGAGATAGGTTCTGTGGGATCCATCAACTCCTGGGAGTTTTAAATTTTTATATAAATACTCCAATCGGTTGTAACCTATAAGCAAAGCAGGTTAACTGAAGAAATGATGGTCCTGCCTAACTAAAGGGCAAGAAAACTGGATGCTAATGAACTTGTGGTGAACAAACAAAGTGGAAAGAACTGAAAAGTAAAAAAAAACAACTATCAGGGAAAAGAATGGAAACTAAGATACGAGTCCGACCTTCAATAAATAAAGACAACCAACAGCAGAGCAGCTACAGTTATCATTAAATACAGAATCATGCCAGACAAAACAGCAAAGGAGATCATAGAAACAAGACTGAAGAAGGGATGAAGGACAGCTGGGATCTCAGAGTGTGGAAAATACAAAGTAGAAGCAACAACAATCAAAGAATAAATCATATCAGACAGCCATTACTTGAGGTGGCAGATGACTTAAATTAAAAGTGAAACCATATCATTAACTGATTAACTCCAAGAAGAACTATAGAGGCTGTGTTTCTGTGTGGGCCACTGCCTTAGATACTCCATCATGAACACGTATTTGTCACAATGTCATTAATTATTTAATACAAACTAAACCAAAATGCACCTCTTTAAAAACCTCATGTTTGGTCATGAAGGTATTCATTCATGTGACCTCTAAGATACATTCTCTATAACTTCCCTGAACAACCGACACATTTTAATCAATATCGTGAGACGCCAGTCTTTGTTACAGAGCCTGATAGAGAGATACAACAAAGAAAAGAAAAAAAAACGATCCACCACTGAATGTGAATCTCTTTGTTCTCTGTTCTTTTCTCCTCTGACAATGAGAGTCAATACTAAAATATGTTACATATATCTGACTGGCTTCAGATCTATTAGGTTAGCTTAATTTGACTATTTTCTTTGAGTATCACTTGCCAACTGTTTGTAAGTATGTACATCGTCACTCAACATTTTAAAACAATTTTTACCTAAATATAATAAATAGTTTATTTTGTTTAAAGACAAAAAGTAAGAAAGCCAATGAGATTGTATTGGCCAAGGATTGAATGATATTATTAGACTGAAAATTCCTACAAAGTTAACAATTTTTATTCATATGCCATTTAGTTTACAAGGTCATCACTGGTATCCACTGCTTCATAGATGGATGTTTTTTTGTTGTTGTTTATGTCCTTCTCTTAATTTATAAACTGTTTTTGATCCAGATTTTTGCTTTTGATTACCAAAAGAAAACCCCAGAATATTTATTCTTGCACCTTTGGTAATACTCAGCAAGATCTCTGAGACTGGTAAGGATGAGTGTTGACATTTTGTAGAAGGAGCTTATTTTGCCCTCTTGTTCTTACAACTTATTGATTTAAATTCATATACTCTGAGGCTTTGACTCCCACAGAGAAATAAGACGTAGATCAATGGGTAAATTCAAAGTTTTGCCTTCTGGCTTGACCTCTTCTTATTCAATTACCGTGGACACTGAACGGTGAAGGTGCTGTTGCAAAGAAACTCCCACTTGTGGAGCCTCTTCATCTTCCCAACATACCAATAGATTGTCAGTAGGAAAAATAAAGCAAAATCCCTGCAGGGGTTTTGTGTCTGAGGTCATTCTTGTGTTGTTGTCTTAAGGTGGACTGTTTGTATTGAAGTGAATTAACACTCCTGTGTAATCACTCTGCATTATGGAGCAGTTCAATAAACTGACACTGCAGGTCATTGGCATGTCAAGCTGCTCCTGTCAATATATGTTCCAGCCACCGCTCACGCAGACAGCAGAGACTCATCGTAACACACATACCCACCCTCTGGGAAGACGTGACTTATACACTCTGAAGTGGAGGAGATAACACAGTGATGTGATCAATAGCTTTTTAGTGGCAACCACTCCCTGTCCCCGTGCCCTCAGGATATATGCTGTTAGAGGGCAGTAAAAGCCCAGAGGACTCACTTTCCCTCTGTTTATTTCACCTTATCTTCATCCCCATCTCTGTCGCTCACAGCTCCATTCCCTGACGTAAAATATATGCCTCTCAGAGAGACAACAAAGACACCATCATCCTCCCAAAGATAGCCTCGGAGCTCCCACTCCATGTCACGGCTCAGTTTGTGGCTGCGGACGCATCACGAGAGCACTGATCGTCCGTATGAAGAAATTTCACTGCAATAGATTGAATAAATTTAAACTTTCACAGAATGGCAGCTTTTAGACGGAGGACTCAATCCCATCAATCACTCCGAGTTTTGCTGGTGGCTTATTTTTATTCATGAGTTATGTAAAACACAGCACAGCCTGTCAGGCCTTTTACAGGACTCAGACAAAAACATTATTCTACGTTGTGTTGGATGTAGCAAACAGCGCTGCCATCATTTTGTTTCTTTTGATTTTCTCTTCTCTAATTGAACACATACCTTTGGCCTTCAGGGGTTATTTCATTCAGAATTACATTTTTCTCCAGAAATTATACAAATTCCAAGTTTCATCGTTTCTCTGAAGATGACAAGATAAATGGCTTTGAGGAATAACTGACGGTCGGCCTTGGAAGAGGGGATAACTACAGGTTATGATAATGCTTCAGAATAAAAATGATTCCCACATCATGCATATTGTTCCTAGCAGGAGTTATCGGTGCTTGTCCCATCCTTAATGTATCTGCCTCTATCTTGTGATGTTTTAATGTCATGAAACTCAATGATGTTTACACTCCTGCAGAATGATTTCTACCCACGATTCATTGCTTCAGGATCATAGTATATCACGTCAAAAGGTTCTGCATCACTTTAAGATCTGAGCTTGGATTAGATTAGGAATTTAGATTGGTTTGGGAAAAGATTATGTTGGAGTTTGAACCCATTTCAATGCTTACTCTCCTGTTTGAATAATAATGTTTAATCATTATGTCCATATTGACAGTCATGTTAACTGATACTTGAAATGTTTGTGTCACTCTATACCGAACATTCATATGACTAGGAACAAGGCCGAAACATATAAAGCAAATTGTATGTAATAAATCTGCATTATAGAGAGATTTTTTATTATTATTATTCATTTCTAAAATGAAATAAAATAATAATATAAAAAACTTTTACAGATATGCAGATTTATCCCAACTTGGAAATTTGGAGACAACATTCTTTCACAGCACTTTGCTTACCTTTTGGCTTTGTGTGGAAGCATTATTTGGTCAAAGGTTTTGCTTTGAAATGCAAACTTCAACATGACAGACTGAAGGTTCAGAGCTTTGCTGCCGAAGTCATAGAGAAGAAAGGAAACAAGTCCATTTTTACACACCATAAACCACCTTCTCTTCATCTTCCCTGCACTATACAGGTGCCAGGAGGACTATAACACAGTACAGCTAACATTTAAAGGCTATTAGAAAGCATTTCCTTTAAAAACAATGACAATCATTTCGTTCAGGATCAGGGTTTCATCTGTAGTAGGGGGGCTGATGCCCTGCTCTGTAACACTGAAGAAAGAATATAATTGAAACTTGAAGCTATCTCAAACCTCATCTACATTATGAGGTTTGAGGTTTACCATAGTCTAGACATCAAAATCCTTTACGTTTCTGTATACTGATGGAGTCCCTGGAATCCATTGTCTGTACATTTTCAATCTGTGTTTTCAATCAACTGTTAAACTTCATCCTCTCTCTCATCTCAGTGTTTCCTGCATATGAGTGACACTGCTAAATAATCAGATCATTCATTCTAATGAAGTTGAAAAGTGAACAGGTGTGACACAAGTAGCTGAAACAAATGTCTAGGGGAAGTGAATCTTAAACTATTTAAAATCTAACTTTACACCATCTTTGAAACCTAAAGTTAAAGGGTTTTGTAGATCTTTAGAAACTGTCCTACTTGATTTGTATTGAAGGAGAAAGTCTGCAGGTAAATATGTTGGGGAGTCACCTTTCATCGGTCAGTTCAGTCCCTTTCTACAGCACAATGATACTGAAGAGATTTTTTTTACTTTGGTCCAAAAACTAGCTTTCCCACCTCTCTGGATACTATGTTTGGACCTCAGCAGGTCCAAGCTTATTATTGGACCTGCTGAGGCTTATAACCAGTCAGAGGACTTTAGAAAACATATAGCTTAATTTATTTAAGACCAAAATAAATTCTTCTTTTCTATTAAACCTATTCCTTACCCAACAGAATGCTCCAGATGGATTAATGCTTTTCATAACTAAACCAGTGCAAAACTTTCACAAAGACTGTTCTACATGCCTCCACCTAGCTGGAAGCCAGCAGTTTTCTGGTATGTAAAATAGGCCTAATGTTGCAGAAACAGAAAAGGGACGCCAGAAAACCGTCAGAACAGCAAAAGATGAAGTTCAAAGGAAGCCATAGTTTAATTTGAAAGTCTTTAGGCGCTGAAATGTAAAGAGGTTCAGGGAAGACCCTCAAACTCTACAGACACCCAGTGTTCAATATCACTGTCTTTTGTTAGAAAGTGCAAAGATTTGCAGGATGGAAGCTGGAACCAAAAAGTCCTGAAGTGAAAAACAACATGAAAGAAGAAAGTTTCAAGAAAATGATGAATAAGTTTGTGCTTCTAAACTTTTAAAACAATATTACAATCCACATTGAATAACCTGAAACTGCTGATAAAAGTATGCAGAGTGGTTTGTGTAACCATCCATCCGTCCATCCATTTTCTTACACCCTTATCCCATCGGGGTCAGGAGGGGTGCTGGTGCCTATCTCAAGCTGTTTGTGTAACCAGTAAAATCTTAATGACACTAATGTCACTTATAATTTAGAATGAATGTAGTGGTTTTCCTAAAAGCTGAAATGTTGGATGGTAAAGTGACTGCAGAGGCATAGAGAGAAAATCATTCTGCAGCTTTAATAAACATTGTTCATTAACAGGTTTCCATGGCAGCACTGTGGAGTTGAAAGAATGTTTTAATCATGTGTGCACGCAATGGGCTGCACAGAATAATATCTCAGATTTTATCCAACATATTACATCAATATTAATATTTCTGATTCGTTGTGCTCTATTGTCCTCCATATTATGCAAATTGTAACCTTTTTTTTTTTTTACGTTATTTAACGTGAGTGACTGAGTGATAACTACATTTAATAAAACTTGAAAAAAGATCATGAGAAAGATTTCAGCTATGGATGTTGTCAGAGTTTTTACTTCCTCTTTTTTTGTTGTTTAAACAATCATAAATGAATACAAAAGACAATGACCATATTTAAATTAGCCACTAAGCACTAGAGGACAAATTTCCTGTTCTTTTGTGAACTACTATTGAGGCAAAAAATTAAAAAAAAAAGAAAAAATAGATTGTTCATTGAATTTATTAAAGCCATGAATCACTGCATTTATATTTTCACTCTGTAGTGATGCATTAATAGAATCTGCATCACTAATTTTAAAAACACCATCCTGATTCAGTCAGACGTTTCTGATGAAGTTCTGTTTAGTTTTTTTGGTTTCTCATCTGTATGGACAGGGAACTAACTCTCATTCTCACTTCTTTATTTTCTTATTTTTTTTAATATGTCATGTCTGACAGTGTGCCGCTCAGAATTGTTGTCTGAGCTGAGTGTCATTATAAAGCCCAAAATATGCATCTATTCACCTGGTGAATTTAATGGGTGCGTTTGCAGTACCAAATCAGACGCTGCTATGATAGGGGGTGAAAAAGATGGAGTTAAAGTGGGTCCTTCTTGACCCGGTGAGGTCATTTTTTTGCAATATCTTTGTAATGAAAAGTTTTCATCACTTCATATTCCAGGTATTCCTCAAAAAATATGTTACTGATATCATGCAATTAAATGTTTTAATTTACCTTTTATACATTTTAAGAAATAGCATGTTTTAAATTACTACCCCATTCTTCCATGAGTGGGTCGAAAATTACCCGCATTCATTTCTTATGGAATTTATTGGGAATCTTTGTTTCTTACCAACTGTGACTGTCAGCAAAACATTTTTTTGTGAACCATACACACTGAGTCCTAAGTCTCACCCCTGAGTAATAATATTTTACAAAACAAGAACTCTTACATATAAGTATTATCTTTATTTTTTACCTCACAAATGTGTGCCGGGGTGTGTGTGTGTCAATCAAGAGTACTGTGACAGTGTTATTGTCACAAATGAACATATTAGCCTTATTTGAAGTTAGCCAACACTAGTTATCTAACCAACTAGCTAACATTACCGCCTATACTTTATTGTGCATGTGTATTATTTGTGTGTGTGGGGGTGGGGGTGTCTCTGTGTGTGTCTGACACCCTGGATGAGAAAACCAAAAGAGAGAATGTGTTTAATGACATACAAAACCTGCTGATCAATGTTTTCAAGGTTCTTTCTTTTATCATTTCAATAAATAAAATAAAAAATCATAGCTATATAAATAAATGAATAAATGTAAATGAGCTGGAAAAGAATAGAGTGCTTTCTCCGGGTCGGAGAAGATGCCCTGCCCCAAGTGGAGGATTTAAGTATCTCGGGTTCTTGTTCATCGACAGGCAGATTGGCTCAGCATTTGCAGTGAAGCGGGCGCTGTACCAGTCTGTCGTGGTGAAGGGAGAGCTGAGCCAAAAAGCGAAGCTCTTGATTTACCAGTCAATCTACGTTCCCACCCTCATCTATGGTCATGAGCTTTGGGTTATGTCCGAAAGAACGAGGTGACGGATGCAAGCAGCTGAAATTAGTTTTCCCAGTAGGGTGTCTGGGCTCTCCCTTAGAGATAGGGTGAGAAGGTCAGATATCCAGGAGGGACTCAGAGTAGAGCCGCTGTTCCTTCATGTCGAGAGGAGCATCTGGTTAAAATGCCTCCTGGAAGCCTCCCTGGTGAGGTGTTCCGGGCACATCCCACCGGGAGGAGACCCAGGTGAAGACCCAGGACACACTAGAGGGACTATGTTTCTCGGCTGGCTGGGGAACGCCTTGGGATTCCCCCAGAGGAGCTGGAACAAATGGCTGGGGAGAGAAAAGTCTGGGCCTCCCTACTTAGGCTGTTACCAATACGACCCGACTTCGGATAAACGAAAGATGGATGGATGGATGGATGGACGGACGGACGGACACACGTACATACACTCACATGCATGATACACATAGCATAATAGAATACAGACAGTAATGTTATCTAGCTGGTTTCAAGAAACGTGCTCATTCGCACCTCTCCCCCCATGCCCACACACACATAATGGATGTTGACATTGTCCATTATTGACATGTCATCATTGCTGTTGTTATTTTGTTTTAAAAATGTTCTACAAATTGTTCTAAAAATTTTTTAAAAAATGAAAAATTAAAATATTTCAAACATGAAATAATTCTTGTGTGAAATAAAACACAGTAGAAAGTATTATACAAAACATTATTTTGAATCAAAATGATAAAAGTAGCAAAAAAAACATATTGATTGTAACCCGGCTCAAAAAAGACCCACTCACAGGAGACTGTATAGTCAGTCACTCACGCATCAGAAGGTTAAGTAACTATGCCTTGGCTGACATCCCTCTAACCTCTTTATATGGAGCCTTATTTTTGTTAAATGTTGCTAGAACTGCAAGATATCTCTGTGCCCTCAAAGGGTGGGATACAACTTGGTTTTGAAGCTGAGCTGGTTGTATTATGCAGGTGTCAAAGTAACTCGATCCCTCCTAATGACAGGTGCGCTATTGACATGTGTTAAGTGAAAGAGGAGAGGGGTGGAAAGGTTTATGAACATGCAAGAGTGAAGGGAAGCTACAAGACATTTCGGTATCATCTGTTGTGTCTGTAGTTTTACTTATAAAATATGGCCATGTTCTTCTGGAGAATTGTATAATTAATCAGATGCTTGACATTTCATTTCAAGTTCACATCTTTTCATATTTAGGTGTAGGCTTAAATATACCTTATAGGAAGGAGTTTTTGTTCATAATAGATGGAATTAGATGAATGATGAGAGGTGTTTATAAGAGATCAAAGTAAATAAAAAGCTCCAGGTGTGACTGCAGCCGGGTGACAGGGTTCGGTTCTCACCCTGTGGCTGTTTGATTGCTCATTACTTTGTTGTCCCTGTGGGGTCAGGTGGATGTGGCTCCATCTGGGGAAGCAAACTGATGTATTTAGATGATACCATTGGGAATGAATTGAATTACTTTGTGTAGGTTAGTTTAGTTTTGGCCACCTGTGTCATCTGGGCAAAGCAGCAAAGCGTAAGCAAACTAAACTCCTCCAAACTACCAGAGGCATCTCATAAATGTTTGAATCCTAACACACACCATAAAGCAAATGTTTTTGTATTTGTTTATGGGGAATGAGACTGCTATAACATTTTATTTGATAGTTTCATCATAGATACAGTAAATAACTGTTGCCACACAGTTTTACGGGGCTTGTGGTGTCTCTAGTACCATTGTGCAGTGTTGTGGGTAATTTCTGGGGATTATGCTGCTGAAATTTGCTTCTTAGTAGCCGCTGGGGTTTTGCGGGTACAAACCTGATGTGGCTCGTTGGCTCTCCTCAAAACTCAGGTATAGAACATGTGCTGCTGCATGCCATAAGGTGCAGTGCGGGTTTCTTGCATGGAATGGTGCTGTGTGATGGTTGTGGGAGCGTGGTTGGGTGTTACTGCTAGCATTTCAAGTTGGGGCTTTGTTAGTGGGAGCAATTTTTTCCTTCTACTTTTGCGGGATTCCTGTCCTGTGATGGGTGTAGATCATCAGATCATTTTAAGAGGGAGTTATCTTGTTGCTTTTCAGTCTGATTCTCACAGAGTTTTAGTTTTTGGATTTTTAAGTGGTTTGTTTGTTGGTGTCGTTTGCTGGTGATTCTGGATTGCTGATTGGAGGGAAGGTTATGTGATGATGTGCTACTGCCTGGACAGTTCTTTGGCCTCTGTGAGGCACAGGTTATGTGAAAGATGCTGATTTGTTTGATGTGATGTCATTTCTTTGTCACCCTTTTTCTCTTTTATTTTTTTCACGACCTGTCTTTGTTGGAGTGACAAAATGTGGGTTATTGTTCTGTTAACTGAATTTATGACATTATCCCCCTGTTGTAGAACAAGAAAGGGATGACAACAATACTCATGCCTGAATAAATTGGCAGGAGTGAATCTATTTTATTTTTTGCTATTAAAAAGTAATAGTAAAAATCCCTCCTTCTCATGGTCAGATTTGTTAAGTCATCCTGTTTATATTTTTTATAGATCTAATTAAAATTGCTTCTTTGCAAATTTGTCTTTTATAATTTGACACAAATCCCATTTATGTTTAGTTTAGCCTCTTTTAAATATCTTACTGATTCATAGGTTAGAGTTAAAATGAAGGGTAAGGAGTTTTGATTTAAAAATCCGTTCACCAAAAAAAGACAGAATCAGGACTTAGTTCAGTGCAATGAATCTGTTTGAAATCAAGAAAAATTTAAGAAATATCCAGAGATGGAGTTTTCTTCAGTTTTCTTTGGTCAGAAATCTGTTCAGAGAAGATAATCTATTATACTCTCTCTTTTAAGCAGAAGAGCCGTACTTAAACATATTGGCTGGAGACCATCTGAACACATCAATTTTAAAACCTTGCTGCAGATTCTCCATTGCATTAAGTTCTGAGCTACTCTGACTGAAATAATGGTGGTTGCATTATGGTCCAGGGTTGCTTTTTATTAGATGGATCTGCTGTAAATTTTTCAATAATGCTAGTCCAGATTTCGCCAGTGTGTTCCTTTGTTTCCATGATGCTGTTTGTTCACTGTTTTCTAACAAACATCTGGCCTTCACATCAGGCCTTCACAGAACAGCTGGATTTAGACTGAGAATAAATTAAATTCAAGATACTAAATAATGTGTAAGTCTGGGATTTATGCTTGGAAACAATCTAATAAAAATGACATCCACATATGTTCCATTTTACTATATTGTATTACTTTGTGATGGGTTACATAAAGTGAGATTTGTAGTTGTAAGGTGAAAAAAATGTGGAAATGTTCAAGGAAAATGAATACTTTTGAAGGCACTGAGGTTATGTCACATTTTTAACTATATAAAAAACTAAATTAAAATAATAATAATAAAAAAAAAAACATGTCAACTCATGCAAACCATTTTAAAACTCAAATTGTCAAGTTATGTTGACATAGGCTACTTAAATTTACATTTCATTAAACTGGCTTTTAACCATAAACTGTTTATGGTTAAACTGCAATGCCAACAACTCACGAAATTAGGTTGGAATTTCATAACTTATATTAAATTAAAGTAAACTATGGAAACAAGTTAGGATAACTAATTGAGAGTACCGCTTTGTATAGTGTAAGGATTTATCCTCCATTGGATAAATGTTATTACATTAATTTATTTCTTCTTACATTCTCCATCCTATATTGGATTGTTCCACATGTTCCCATTCGAGCATTGTGCACTGCAGGTTTTCTCCAATAGCATTTTTTTTCCTAAAAACAAACTGAACCTAAATGAATCCACAGCATCCAGACGCGCCTTCGTGTCTGTGCGCACGCTCCATGTGCCTTTAAAGGGCGCGCGCTGGCGCTGAGTGGAGGGCGGACCCTGTTTGACGCGCGCGTGCGTGTCAGCGTGTGCGCGCCTCTTGCCCGCAGCCGCCGCGAGTGGCACAGAGCAAACAGCGGCTTTTGTGCGCATGATGCACCGTGTTGGACGCACCTGCGAGGAGCGATAAAGGCAGCCCGGAGACGGCGCTGCTTCTAACTGGATTCTGGATATTTTTGTAAAAGCCAAAAAAAAAGGGGGGGAAAGTGGGTCCGTGTACACTGGCAGCTGGATATTAGCAGGTGGATACTTTTGGTCTGCTGATCTGAGGTCAGTAACGCCGTCTGTGTAAGTTCAACCTGTTCATGTTAGTGTCCACCTTCAGAATGAGTGTTAGGGGAACAGAAGCAGGAGGGGAGAGGAGGCAGAGAAGGCTCGAGTTTCAGTTCCTGGTGGACAGGTATCACAGGACTTTTACGAGAGTTTTTTTTTAGTTTTTTTTCACCCCTTTTTTCCGGTTTTTGCGCACGGACTCGGAGGATGTCTGTGGGTCTCCTTGAAGGAATCGCGACATTTTGGGGGTTCAAACAGAAATTTTCTGCCATGTTGGCCACTAATGTCACTTTGACAGGCAAGAGTAGAATTACAGACCTCTACGCTGTCCGGATGGTTACGATATAAAATATAAATTTTGTTGTTTTGATCATTAACATACCTCAAACACGGCAAGCCTTAAAATGGGCCCTATGGTTGTAAACATAGGTTTGGAGCCAGAATGGAGTAAAAACTGAAAAGATAAAAAGAGGATTTCCTTCACCCTGTTTTAGGCTGATGAATTATAAATCATATGCGCGCAAAGTGTCCAGTTTCCATGCACGCATTGTTTTCACGCATTGTTCTCGGCTGCAGTCGGGTGTTGAAATGTCACGCACGCTCTCCGTGGGCTCTTCAAATATTGATGCACATTTTCTTGTAATTCGAGCAGCTTTTCTTTTTTGGTGCATGACCTTGCGTTTGCGCGGAGATGGACAGCAGTGACCGTTGCATTCCTCCATCGCCCTCCTGTCTGGGGGCGGGCGGGGGTAAAAAAAAAGAAAAAAAAAAGAGAGAGAAAACACGCAGCTGGCGTTTTCTTTTTCACATTCATCAGATCAAATTAACAAAAAATATTCACAATTTGAAGATATAATTTAGACACGTGATGTTTTACGACTAACATAAATGTAAAGACATCCCAAATGTGCGCCTCTCAGATTCAGAATTGTCGAAAAAATAAATAAATAAATAAATAAATAATGGAGCAATCCTTTTGCTACCCGACGCAAAATCAGGGACATAATTTAAGGGAGTGAAATTGTGAAATATTCTGATGAATCGGGATAATTTGGGCTCCCCAGCGGATCAAATGGCATCTGCAGAAGGGGTTCGCTGAAATGCTTTCCCTGAAACGCATTTCATGCTGCACCTTCTTAAGCTGACAGCTTCCCGTTTCCCTTCTATTCATCTTGAATTCACGTTTTAGCTCAAGTCCTGCAGCTTTCATCTGTGTCACCTCCACTGCGACGGATGGGGCGAGATGTCCCATTTGTGGGACAAAATGTTTAGCGTTTTTTATTATTATTTTTATTGCAGTTAAATACGAGGCCCTGTACTCAATGCGCCCGATGAACGAAACAAGGAATAATATTAATAGTAATAATAAAAAATAAAATACAAATAAAATAACAGGCCTGAATCTTCTGTCTGCACCGCCGAACGTTTTTACGTTCAGATTTACCCCAAAAAAGGGCGGATTTTCTTTTTTCTCTTCTTAGCTGCAGAGAGTTAATAGGATTTAAAAAATGATTCCTGTGCGTTTATGTATGCATAGATGGATGTATGCAGAGGGAATTCCTAATCGCGATTTTTTTTCTTCCCTCTTTCCAAACCGCCTACAGAATGGGCGTGACCCGTGTGCCAGAATTTATTTATTTATTTGTTTATTTTTCTAAAGGCCTGACGATGTTCCTTCACCTGATGGAGACTGGAACGTTTTTACATACACAGGCTCACATGAATCAATTTTGAAATGATCGTATTTCTTCATTAAAAAAAATAAAAAATAAAACAAAACACAAAAATCCGATTTAAAGATATCAGATTTCTGTCAAATAAATTAACAAGAAAAGATTTCTGCTTCTCCATTTTAACTCTGCTTGTCTTAGAATTAAGGTCAGGTGGAGTAGCAGGACGGGCGTTCTTTTTCCCTTTATTTTTGATAATTTAGGCTTTTCGGATTGTATTTCCCATGCTTGACAGCTGATTAACTGCTCTAACAAATCAGCCGCAAAAAGCCAAGGGCTCTCAAGGTAACACTAATTCCTCTGGGCGGGGACAGACTGATACGCACGATTTTTGGAGAATGCTCTTTTCTTTCTCCCAGTGTCTCAGATTTGAGTGTGGGAAAGTGCGCGGCCCTGCGGTGCATTAAATGTTACCCACTCTGGATTTATCTTAATAAAATTAGACAGAAACTGTTCTACTCAATTTATACTATATATATATATATATATATATATATATATATTATTATTTTAATTATTTGCAATAACTGAAATTGTGAGAAAGTCCATGATGTTGCATAAACCGCTGCTGCTGCTGCTGTAGCTGGTGAGAGGTTGTTGACCAGAAACGTGTGCGTGGATTTAACTCGTGCGTGTGCAGAATTGTTTTTGCGCGCCTCCAGTCGTTTGTAGAACGGTTCGGTCATTGTTGTGGTGGGAGCAATTATCCATGTTGAGCGTGCATGTGCAGATGTTGTAAACGCATGCTCGGGCGCGTGGGTTCGAGGTGTCTGTGATGATGTAATGCCACGAAGGGTGCTGCAGCCCGGAGAAGGTGTGTCCTGCCTGCTGAGGAGCTGGTGAACAGCACGGTGCCCACGCTGCATCGCAGTCATACACACGCACACACTTCCACGCACTCCCTCCTCCTCCACATTTGCATGTCTGTAATTAGGACCTTTTTAGTTTTGTTCTTTCTTTAAACGAACAGCTGATTTTTATTTTTTTTTTCACCCACCATTACAGGAATCACAAACGACGCATTAAAACACAAATTACATAATTTTCAATTTTGTTGGATGTATTTAATCAGTATTTGATTTTGCGTCCAGACTGGTATTTTATTTTTGGGAGGGAGGTGACAGGAGGGTTCAGTACACTGAGCTTTTTAAATTCTTATGTAATTATTCTATCATAAATCATATCCATCCCAGCAATTTACTAGACATTTACCAAATTATATTTTCAGTCCTCTAGACATAAACTTCCACCAAAACAACCCCCCACCCCAAACCAATTTGAGAGACGCTTCTTAAAAAAAATTAAAACAAATTGAATGTGATACCCTCATTCTGCTAAGCTGAAAAAAAATTCAAAAATTCAATATTTAATTAGAACAAAACTGATCAAATATAAAATGATCAAATACAATCATGTCCTGGTTAAAATGAGAGCCAAGAAAAAAAAAAAAAACACTAAAACATAACATACACATAAAATTTACACATTATGTAACAAAGAGGCCAATGAAAAACTTTTTTTTTTTTTTTTTTAATGTGTGCAATGACATGCTCTTGGTCCAGTCAGGAGATAAGTTCCTTTAGATTCAGCTGAAAGCCTTTCCCCCCCTAATTTAAAGACATTAGCACAGATATAGTAATACAAAACCAAATAACAAAAAACTACGTTTTAAAAAAGGGATTTTGGAAGATTAAGATAAAAATGAAAGTGAATCTTATCTATGTTCATTGTGTTTTGTAGATAAGTGCAATAAAGAGCATATTTCTAGAGATGCACTGGTCATATCTTATCTGGCTGATATCGATTTCTGTCTTAAATCACATCTGCCATTCCAATTTTGACTGATTCAGATTTTTTTTCTAACACAACAAAAAACACAATAAAGGGCCAAAATCTACTAGTTTGAATTCAACAGAAAATAAAGGAACAACAATGTTATCCCAAAATATGTGAATCAAACCATATGGCCTTTACTTTTATTTGATTTGTCTTAAACTTAGAAAGTGGATTCAACTCTCTGCTTTGGGTTTTGTTTATACACTGAAATGTTTTACTAATAGAGCAGATATTTAAGCATATATCAAACCCAATGAAAAGAGTATTTGAACAAGATCTAAAACCATACAAAAATAAATGTGAAATCATATCTCTTTCACTAAACGTATATGAGAAAATTATTCAAGAACCAGGCATCTTAACAGTCAGATTTTTTATTTTTATTTTTTGCAAGAATGTGGGATTAGAGATTTTTTAAGATTTTTTTTTATTATTATTTAATTTTGAGGATTTTGTCTCCAACAGAAAATTAATGAAATTAAAAATGATCCATGAAAGCATGTGCTCCTAACCATGATCTAATGTTTACTAAATGCCAATCATCAAAACAAATGTTATTGCCTGATTGGTTTAATGACTAAAAATAGTGGAGTTTTTCATTTATTCATTGAACAAGAGAAAAAAAAAATCTGATTTGACATGAACACAAACCAATAACTCCAATCTCCAGAACATTTTGTTTAAAGTTTTCTTTTGTCGTTTTGTGTCCATTTTTATTTCTAATAAACTAAGATAATGCTTGAATACAAAATTATTGAAATCAAATTAAAACAGTTGTCTGACATTACACAAGTTCAAATTTGTTAAGAAAATTCAGATAAGAGCTCTAATTTAAATCAAATGAAAAGATCCAAACTGCAAATGCCTGGGTATAAATATAAGCAGATATTTGCTATCATACTCTTGCATTTTGTTGTATTTCTGTGGAAAAACACCTCAGCTCCTCCTCACACTGAGAAGATTGTTCCAACCCTCTTGAACCCTATAGTTAGGCACATTAACTTCTGGAGAGATTGACTTTAATCTTAATTCAGAAACTTTGCTGACAAGATGCATTAATTTGTGTTTACTCACATCCAATGTTCTTGTTCTAAATAGATTAGTGGCTGCAGTTTGAGGTTCAAAACTTATGCATTCAATGTTTGGGAGTGGATGGGGTGAGGTGGGTGGCTCTAAGTTTGAGTAATGTATGAGAACCTCTAATGTCTAAATATGTACTCTGAAGCATACATTCAGACGAAACCCACTCCCCTCCACAGATACAACCTCTTACCCAATGTAAATCCTACCATTTGTCCTTAAATATTTCCATACATTCAGGTCTTTTAATTGGGTTATTATTTTTCATGACTTATTTGGGGATAAACAGTTAGAAATCTCAGACACCAAGAAAAAGCAACATTTTGCAGATTTCATTTTTTACATTTGATGCAGGTTTTTTTTTCTATAGGAAAAAATCCAAAGGCTTATTTCAGATTTCGTTCCATCTTCTCATCAATATGAGGATCAATATGTAGGTTTTCTTTTGGACTAAATGATCCAGTGCATCACTGTGGAGGATGGTAAACATGCAGGCTACCTCCTCGAGAATAAACAGACAGATGTGAGCCTAAAATGGAGGCCGGATGCCGAAGGTGTGTGTCTGAGGTGTGAGGAAGAGTGGGAGTGGATGAGGTGGAGCATCCCTCCCTTTCTGTTTTGTCCCTCCTCCTCCTCCTCTTCCTCCCCCTCCTCATGTCCTGCCCAGATGATGGTGCAGAAAATCGACTCCGCGGCAGTGAGATTTGAGCTCCTCGCGCCTCGTCAGTGTGAGATGACAAACTGCTGCGTGTTCTCTCCGAGATCTTATCACTGTGGAGGACATTTTGTCACCGCTGCAGTGTTTGATCACGGCCGTAAAATACCACCAAGTGGCTCCTATTAAAGCACAAGAGGCCTGCCGGTGCTTTTATTTGCATTCACACACACACATAGACACGCCCGTGCGCAAATATCTACACACATACACACACACACCCGTCAGGCTGTTAATAGGATCCAGAGTGCTGCAGCCTTTTGTCACTGAGTGGATGTGGACTCGTCCCTGCGGGCCTCGTCAAAAGAAGCCTTTCAGAGAGAACAATGATCCATGTCGTTTAGCCTTTTAACCCCTGACGCTCGCCGGACTGCAACACGACACAATGAGACCATCCGAAAATGATGTCTGCTTTGGTAAACATGAGTTTACACTGCATGTGCATGAGTGCATAGAGTGTGTGCGCGTGTCTGCGGGGTGGCAGGGTGATCTGCTGCAACAAACAGGTGGGTCTTGCAAATGTTTGTATTTTGAACTACAAAAGACAATAAGAAAAGAAAAAAACAATCTCGCAGTATGGCTTTATATTAAACAAAGCTGTTCTTAATTTTGGATACAAAACCATAAAAATAGTCACATTTGATTGCCATTTAGGATTAAACAATATTGCATGATACAAAAATAAGTGGGCAATAATCTTCTTTTCAAATCTGACTGAAAATCTCGGTCGATACATTTTAAGAAAGCTTCCCTTTTAAAAATAAAGCTTGAAAAGTGAAATGATTTCTTTTGATTTTAAAGATTTAAAATTAAATCCACCATTTGTGTCAGCCATGTCCATTAATGCACTTCTTTGAGTTTAATAAAATTAAATAATTAACTATCAGGGGCCAAAGAAATGTGGGGGGAAAAAAACAAGAAGAAAAGCAACTGCGTATCTCAAAATCAGAAATGGCAGATCAGAACACAAAGGGAACCAGAAATCAGTATTGGCCTGGAAAAACTTAATTGCAAATAAAGAAAAAAAGTGTTTCTGCACCATTTTCACTGAGATTTTGTATTTTCATTTTCCCTGCTTGCCCTTTTCAGAAATAATCTGCAACTTCCAAATGTTTTGAGCCTCAGCAATTTTTTACATCTGAGTTTTTTGATTAAGCTAAAATTAGATTCTGCGTCAAATTAAATTGTTCAAAGGAATTTCTATTGTCAACAGAGTCCACACCTCCAGGAAGCAATCGTTTAATAGCTGAGGGTCCAGAACCTCTAGGAAATTGTAGAACAAGGGGGTGGCATAGATTCTGGACTGTACTAAGTGGGAGAAGAGAAAACCCCTCTGAGTGTTGGTTATGTAAAGACAGTTTTAACAACAATCTTAGACATTTTATTTTTCAGTTGAAAACCAATGAAACATTAATCTATTATTTCTCCTCTTTTAAAAGTTAAAAGTGTACCAAAAAACAAAAAACAATTCTCACCTGTAAATCATGAGGAATTTGTATTTTCCAAAGGGAAAGAAGTTAACCTTCAAGTCACTTAAACTGAAATATTTCTGGTCTGGCTCAATGCATTCAACTTTCTCTCTCATAATATACCAGTGAAAATGTGTTACTTCAGACTAAATGCTGAAGTTAATTAGCTTTAATCACATATTTTTTAATAGTTTGGAGAGTTTTGACCAAAAAAGAGTTCATGTATTTTTTTTTTTTTTTTTCCAAACATTAACCCAACTTAAATTGGAAAGATAGTTTCACAAACTACACTCATCTAAAAATTCAGCCCAACTGCAACCTTATATTGTTTTGGTTTCCATTTAAATTATACACAATCAGAGCACTTTTACAGACAAACAGATCCAGTTTAGCTCTGATTTAAGATGGCAATATGAGAAGATATTACACTGTTGTTTGTACGTTATACCGGTAGTTTAAAATCCTGTGGCCCCAGCTGAATTTTCTTGTGCCTGAAAAGAATTAACCTGAAGAAGTCATAAATTACACAACAGATTAATATCTACAGAAGTAAGAGTCAGAATTTTTTATTTTCTTATTTATTTATTATTGAATAAAAAGCCATAATCCTTGTCTAGGCTGCACCAACAATGTCCTGGATTTGAATTCCTTAAGTCTCTGCGTTCCTCCCATAGGCCAAAAATATGATTGATCGTTGGGCTCTCTAAACTATCTTTAGGTATGAGTGTGTATGCACATTGTTGTTTGTTCCTGTATGTTTCCATAGCAACTTGTCCAGGTTTTACTCAAGCTCTTGCCCAATGACTGCTGGTGATAAGCATTTTTCCCCTGTGAATGCATAGAGACACAATTGAACGTCTCTGACCGCCTGCTGACAGTTTTGGGTTGCTCTGTTTCAGCAATGTGCTCTGTGGATTAAACTGAGAAGCTCTCAGCGTTATCTGTGTTAAAGTAAAACCATGTTTACCAACTTGAACTTGTCTAACATGGCCATTACAGCCGTCTGCTGTCTGAGCAGTACAGGTTGTTACAAAGACAAATTAGAAAGAAAGCAGCCTTGCACTGCTGTGCTCAGTGACCAGCAGTAACTTCTCACCTGCACACAGTGTTTCTCAGATAAATAGCAGTAATGACTCTCTGATCAGCAGAACTACCCGGTGAAAAGCTTTAAACTGCTACAGCCTAAAGATGAAAAACAGCAAGGGAGCATTATTCCTCAGAGCTGGCTGATTTGGAGAATAGACTAATTGCTGCAGTTGTTTGAGTCCATTCTGGTTCTGCTGAGCCTTATGCAGAGCTCCTTGGATATTATAAAATAAGTCTGCAGATTGGTCTGTTTCTCTTTTGATTTCCTGGATCCAGAACTCAAGAATCCTTGTGCAGTCAGTACTGTCAGTTATCTAATGCTCTGTATTGTTCCCAGCTGCAGCATCCTAGTTTTGTTCCCATGTTGGACTCATTTTATTTCTAGTGTCCCACTTGTAAAGTTAAACATTTCTATCATATCAGAAAGTCTCTGTGCTGCTTTCAAGCCATCAATGTGCAGTAATCAGTCTTAAGAGAGTCTATTTTATTCTGGTGGGAACCAGTTCAAGAGGGAAACCAACACACCCTCATTCTCCAGGGTCATCCTGGAGCTGGTTTGGACTATCCCCCTCCTCAAGGGTCATATTTTAAATCTATTTATGCTCCACTGAGTCTGAATTAGATTGTTGAAATAGCTTGTAGTTTCAACTGCCTGCTAATTTCCTTCAGATGTGTTGTAACAGAACAGCAGCACTCAAGCACCAGACTTGCTGTATTTCATCAGGTTAGAAGTCCATCCCGAGAGTTCTTGGTCTGCCACAAGGTCTCCTCCTGCTGGGATGTGACTGAATAACCTCCAAAGATAGATTTCATGGAGGAATCGCTTCAGATGCCTGAACCACAACATGAATTAGCAGCAGCGCCACTCCAAGCTTCTTACTTTATATTTAAGGCAGAACATGGCCACCCTACTGAGGAAGCTCTTTCAGCTGCTTGTATCCAGGATCTCTATCTTTCATAATCCATATCTCATGAACACATATGAAGGTCAGATGACAGAAGGAGCAGTACAACCAGAAGTTCATATTTAGGTTCATTTGTGTCTTCACCTTGACAGACCAGAGACAGACAGATATGGAGTTTATAAAAAATAACCAAGCAGGATGGAGTTTTATTGATTGTGTCATTTGATGGGTTCAGAAGCAAAATATCTGTCCTTTTTCTTTCTCCAACCTTTCTGTTTGAAATACAACCACTAACATTCAAGTTTGAAGAAAGCATACATCTGTAGCACACTGTGCTCGGATACCAAACTTCATCCTTAGGTTTTGTGACACCCCATTCTACTCACTGAAAGTTTTCCTCCACTGAGACTCTTTTGCCACGTCTTAAAGTCTCAGCTCTGAAATGCTGAAACAGGAAACTGAGCTGTCTCCTCTGCTGAGCAGGTTTCTGAGACAGAACGTCAGCTGGTCGTCCCTCGTGTCTTTACTTCCCTATAAATAAGATCCTGTGAAGACTAACTCGGTTAGTGGGTTATTATCAGCTTAATCTGCAGTTTCTTCTCAGTTTTTCAGCACTTCAGTTTTTCCTGGACCGGCATGGCTTTCCCTGTTCATCTAAAGGACTCCTGAGTTGTTTGACAAAAAAGAAGGCTTCACCTGCTTTTTTAATTGGTTGGATCGATTAAAAGCAACTTGTTAACTTAGGAGATGCAAAACCTAGAGAAAAATAAAGTTTAGATCAGCTCAGATATGGGCAGCTTTCCCGATATAGACATTCTAGGTGCTGTTTTTCCTGAATAACAAGAACATTAACTCATTAAGAGAATATATGTGTTGTCGTCTTGCAATAATTAGATAAAGCTAGATGGAAAACAAAAGTGCATATTTAAAATAATAGCCATCTGTTGAGCCCAAAATAAATATTTTTTCCCTAGACAACATTATCCCTTTCTTGCAAAATCTTGACTTTATGTTTTGAGATAAAAGGGTAACTTTGATATTACCCTGAGACACAAAAATAAAAATATTGTCAGAAGAAAAGCCTGGCTTCTGTGAAAATATTACCAAATGGCTGTACAGAGAGGACATGTCAATTGGATTTTAGAAATCCTACATACCTTGTGCACATTGGTTATAAAACATAACATCTTACATGGAACAACCCAAATACGTATTATAGATGCAGAGGATGCTTGTATCACATATGCCAACATTTTCCAAACATGAGTCTTTTTTCTTTGTCTTATTGTAGCATTTTTAAGAAAAGAAACTGCAATCTTAGTAATTCAATGGTTTTGGTCTGAAATGTCAAACAACCAAGATGGCTTTTACCTCATCTGTATCTTTAGGCCAATATAAAAATGTAAAACATTAGCTTATAATTAGAGATGTGTCGATCGATTGGCCACCAATAAGAATCATAATCGGCCGATTTCCGTGAAAAAGTGTATGATTGGTGGTCGCTGATCATTGTCTCTTTTTGCCGATCACCAAAATCGATCACATTTAACTCATTTCGCAGCCTGCGTGTGCAGCTAATCCCTTCTTTCCTTCACACTGCGCAAGCGCGCCGCAACAAATACTGTCGTGTGTAACTATAACGCGCTGAGAGTGAATGGGGATTTTTGTGTTTTGCGGCGGAAAATTAAGTCGGGGGAGAAGCACGACAAAATGCATCAGCACATCAAAACAAGTACTTGACGGTGTTTGGCTAAGTCTAGGCTCAATGCAGGAACAAAAGGACACCCGGAGCAACCAGATAGCAGGTAAAGAAGAGCACAACTAGCAACACTCACCCGGATCGGCGATATCGGTTTAGAAAGCTAAACCGATATTCTGGTTCTTCTCTCGCTCTTGGACCGCCGCTACGCGCTACTGGTAGTAATATTTCACAGACGTAGCGCCGCTCATCTTCCACCAGACAGTGAACTCTCACACCGAACAGCGGCTTAAAGCTGCAGCATGTAGCTAAAAAAAAAAAAAAAGATTTTAGATATGTATTAAAATATGTTTATTATGTCTAAATTAGGTGAATTTATTGTCAGATAATTTTTCCATTTTGCCAGATAACATAGTAGCTATCATTTATACCGAAAGCCAAAAATTGATCAGCAGTGATCAGTGATAGCATAGATCGGCCTCATGGATGATCGGTATCGGCAGCTAAAAAACCTGATTGGAGCATCCCTACTTATAATATTATGATTTGCATTAGTTTGTTTTTACACAAATAAAAATAAATTTTAATATTTCAGAAAATAAAATAAAATTATCTTAAAATTGTTTTACCTTAGTCATCTCTAGCACTTATACTGAAATACGTAAAGCAGGTTTATCCCGTTCGTCTTCAGAATGCAGTTGTGTTTTTTCTGCAAATCCCATTATTCAGCTGGATCCAGCAGAAAGCTTTCTCTGCAGTCTGGTCATCAGATAAAGGCAGTCTGCCTGGCCGAGTCATAATCATTCTGTGCCATGAGAATAATGAGACTAATTTACCCAGCAGATGACCGATAACTCCAAACAACCTCTGGAGGAGGAAGAATGCGGCTCTTTCACAGGCACGAGTGATGACATCAAATCAACATTTTTCACTAGATGAGTAAAGCATCATAGTCCCTTTTTATGTTTGTTGCAGCAGGTTTAAAAGCTTTTCCTCTGCTCCTTTGCTCTACTTCTTTATACAAAATGAGGTTGGTGGTTTTTAAATGAGTTCTGGCTTCAACTTGACCTCTGTTTGATCATGAAATAAATGCCAGGTAGGTTCAAAACAAGTTAAAAGCTTCTAAATATTAATGTAATTTGTTAAGGAGTGAGAAAATTTGGAGCTCCGTAGCTCAGCAAGACTTTACAGTAGGTGCACCATTCAGTTGAAAGAAGTAATAAAACATTGGGGATTACCTGACTAAGCTGGTATTTTGATTGACTTTTGTGTTTTACATAGTTGAAGTTTAAATGTTGTTCATATTGCATTCAATTGTGTGTATTTCAGTTCTGAACAATGCTTGCAAAGCTGGAACTGAAGAGCTCTCTTTAGTTTGAACTTCTATAGGACTGCATATATAGGTATTTTCAAAGAAATGTAAAAGTAACTATTTTTGTTTTTTTTATTGTTGTTCTCAATGAGAACATGCTGAATTACACCTGTTGTGTCACAGTCACAACCTGCATCAGTTGGAGGAGTTGAGTTGGAGTTGAATTTGATGTCTTGTTCTCAAGTTATAGTAGGATTTTGTTAAGAGATGGGACTGGACACTGTTGTAGTGAAGAAAGAGCTAAACCAAATCTTTCACTAACCTAGAAACTGGTGGAGTGACTATTTTTATATTTATATATCCCTTGTGGCCTGGGAACACTCTGGATTTCCCAACTAAAGCTGCAGAGTGTCACTAACTGTGCTTTGCAGTATCTGGATTTCCCTCTTGTACCTGCTGCCTCCTGCAGTCTTAGATATTGGACGATGGATTTAAATCTTGCTCTTAGAGATTCTGAAAAACTTTCCAAGACTGGGAAGATTGTGGGAAGAAATTGCTCGTGTGTTAAATGAAAAAAGCTGAAATAAGACTTTCAACTATTTGAGTTGTCTGACCTGTTTCAGGAAGAGGCCATGCAGAAATATTTATAATTAGAAGCCTTAAGGAGATTTCTTCAGGGTAAATGTTAAAATATTAATTAATTGGAATGTTGATGATGGTTTGCTGATTGTCCATTGTTCTTTTTTCTCCTAACAGTGATGAAACTGTGGATCCTCTCAGCCCTCCACTTCACATCTAAAAACATGGAGGAAATTCCACTTTCCCTGAGAACCAGAGAAGAATATTGGATCAGACCTTACACCAGAAATAATGCTCTGAAGATTAAAAAAGCATAAAAATCAGAAAAGGATTCCTCTGCATGATCACTGCCTTGCAGCGTCTGGACAATTTCTTACTCTTAAGACTGTTAACTCCAACGACTGTTATCCTTCTATCTCCTTGTTCCCTTTAAAAACATATTTTTTATAAGAAATATCTATATGAATATATCTCAACACATATTGTGGATAAAAGTGGATTCCAGAAATTCAGCTAGAAGATTTCCATCCCATTGAATCCCTGTTGGACATTTTCTTGGATTAACTCTTTGCAGCTATGGATCTTGTAGGCTTTTCTATCAGACTCCAATTATTCCTCAGCTCTTGTTTGGGATTGGAATTTTTAGGTACTCCAGGCCAGTGGGCACGCTACCTCCGCTGGGACGCCAGCACCCGCGGTGACCTCAGCTTTCAGTTCAAGACAGAGGCCTCAGAGTCACTGCTGCTGTATTTCGACGATGGAGGATACTGTGACTTTCTGCAGCTGGGGGTGGTGGAGGGTCGACTGCAGCTGCGCTTCAGCATTGACTGCGCTGAGACCACGGTTGTTTCTGACAGGCGGGTGGACGACGGCAGCTGGCACGCCGCCACGCTGAGCAGGTATAACCTGCGCACAGTACTGGTGCTGGACGGCCAGGCCAAAGCCGATGAGGTAAAACCTCAGCGTCAGTTCATGAAAATAGTCAGTGACCTGTTCCTGGGTGGAGTACCTCAGGATATCCGCAACGGTGCACTTACACTGCCTACGGTGCGAACCATGCAACCCTTCAGGGGAACAATTACAGACCTCAAGTTTGGCAGCTCACAGCCTCTGTTCCTGGGAAGCCTTAAGCTGCCCCTGGAGTCAGAAGGTTGGTGCACTGTCAACCCATGTGAGAACGGTGGAACGTGCATGGTGATAGACGGAGAACCGGTCTGTGACTGCTCCCAGACGAAATACAAGGGCCGCTTCTGTAATGAAGGTAAGAGAAGACTCCAGTTTTTTCTCTTTTTTTTTGCTGTATCATCTCATAACTCCAGTTGTGAAACCCACTCCCCTTCAATTCATTTTTGCCAATTAATTAATCAGCCCTTAAAACTGCTTTTAGTAAACATAAGCTATAAATAATTAGCAAACCTTTTCTTTAAAATAAAACATCTAACTTTTATTGTAAGTTATTGATTTTACTTTCAGGTTTGTCAATGTTTCTTGGAATGCTATGACAAAGAGGTCTTTCATCTCAAAACCTTTGCACCAGAACTCAATGGATTTAAATGGTGTTGTAAGGATAAAGCAATATAAAACTGGTAAAACAGTAAAATTATGAAAGTGGCATTGAGTCTGCAATTCTCATAAGTATTGAATTTCCACTGTTCTGGTGGGGACACCCCGAGGTGAAAAAAGTAAGATAAATGGTGATAATTTGTTGCTTTCTGTTCTGAAAAACCAAAGAGACCTATTTTAATTATAGCTTTATATAAAAGTTTCTTATATCAGTTGAAGGGTGTAAGGCTTGTTGGCACACAAGTCTTTAAAGTAAAATTTTTTTTCAATCACTAGGGTTTTTTTTTTTTCTGTGTAGACTGTTTCTGCTCTTCCACCCAGTATCATTTTATCAGCTGTGCTGTAAAATCAGAAAGCTAATCAAAGCACAGTTAACCAGGGAGGCACAGGTTAATGGCATCGGTCCTGCAGGCAGTGATAAGGGTGCCTCTGGAGAGAATGAAACCTCCTGAGCCGTTTTTCTTCACCCAATCACGAGATGGCAGGTGTTTTTATATCACATCCCTTTGTGCAGAGATTTCTGCGTGTTTCACTTGCTCTGCACTGCAGCTGGCAAGCTAAAATTGATTTCTATTAAAAGCAAAGCCTTTTACTCATTTCCCTTCCCTGCTGGCCAAATACCAGAGACTTTCATCTGCCTTACTTTGAAACTTCCTGTCGCTGGATGAGTCGGGTGATGAGAATATTCAGTAAAATTGCAATCAGGCACCACATTAAACAGATTCAGGCACCTTTTTTAAATCCGCTGTAAAAATAAAACTCTAACCATGGATTTAATTATTCACAATCAATACACATTCTTCAAGTTTCCAAATCAGTGGCTTCCAGCTGTTGTAGAGACACAATAATCTAAAGCCTTATAAGATAATCAATACTACTTAGATGGAAATGTTTCTCTATAATTAATTCAGATCAGATGTGATTTGTTTGAATATATTTGTTCTACTGTTTTTTCCTTCTTTGTCTCTCATTGAGAAGTCTTTCTCCTAATGTAAATAAGAAATGTAAACCCATTTGGGTGGTTTCCAAATCCTCAACATCTAGACAAATTGCTAGCAAATCTGAAATTCAAAAATTATTATATATTTTTAATCCATCTTGTTGGGGTTTTTCCTGTTTCATCTGTCAGTCGATTAAATGTGTAGCAATTTACTGACCCTGTGGGGAAAAGTGTTTGTCAAATATTCTTAATTTGATGTATTTTAATGTGTATAACATACGGAGAGGCATATATTTACATTGATCAACACTAAGTTGACAGAAGCCTCAAGCAAAAGAAATCACGCCCATTTTTTTGATTCTAGTGTATCAGAACCTCAGAAAAAGTATCTTGCCTCACCAGCTTTAAAATTGATTTCAACTGAACCACATGCCCACAAAAACACACATACTCACTTATGTGAGGCAAAAATGTAAAAAATTGTGAAAAATTAAAGTACACCCCATGATCTGGTTGCTTCTTCTTACTTCTTATCTGATAGCTTTGTGAAGGTCTCGTCACAACATTTCCGTCATGTTTAGGTCTGTACTTTGTCAAGGCCATGGCAACATTGTGATGTCTATTCCAGCCAATCAGTTTTGGATGATTGTTTGATGACTTAATTTGAGCCAAGCTTTACTGGTTGGACAGTTCGCACCTGATTTGACTTTGGAATACTTTGGTATTTAGAGGAGTTTGTGCTTTACTTTTTGACTGCCCAGCTCCTGTGGTTGCAAACACCCCCGAGTCATGACCTCTCCATTAATTTTCATGATGGTTGGTATGAGGCATTTGTGCTTATGTGCTGTTTGGTTTTCTCCATACATGTTGCTGTGCTTTAAGGCCAGACATCTCTAATTTAATATCTGTTCAAAGGGCATTATTCCAGAAGCCTTCATTTAGATGCAACGTTGCAAGCTGTGCTGCCACATGTTTTTAAGAGATTATAGGCTTTCTCTTATAAACTGTCAAAAAAATAAATAAAACCATACCCATTCATTCCTTAATTGTTCTGTAATGAACTCTAACATTTAGCGTGGTAACAGGGCCTGTAGAGTCTGAGTTCAAGATGGAGTTTGTCTGTGCATACCGGGGTGTCTTTACTGTAAGGTCAAATTAGTTACTGGATGCTATTGGGTCGTTCTGCATTTATAGAAATCTTTAGATTGTAGAAGGATGAAATCAAACCATCATTAAGGATGGCTGAGTTAACTTACTCTTATACTCCAGAACAGCAAGCTGCCACAATTCATAGTTTTATATAATATTATTGAAAATACTGGGCATTTGGATTGTCTTGCTTTTCTCAAATATCCTGAAAGAGGGACTGTTTTTTTTTATTTTTTTTTATAATTTACATCTTCTTATACTTTATTATTTAACTTTTATAAATACACTGTTAGGTATTTTTAAACCTACACAAGAAGAACCACAGAAACAGTCATTAGTTTTCAATCAAGTCTTTTGCAAAAGGAGAAATCATAGCAGACCACTCGTTCGAGTCCACCATGAGTTCTGACTTTTAGCATCAGAACTGGTCATTTATTACAAAACACAGAAGGAATGGAATGTGAAGGGAGGGCTACCCTAAAAGAGAAAGGAAAGGAGTACAGCTACACACAGGCCATCCCTAGATAAGCGGCAGCTGCAGCTTCAAGGTCTTGGACAAACTTTCACACAGTTTAACAACTTTTCTCTGGGGTGTGAAT